>JAKMWU010000330.1:0-59883 GCA_025327145.1 Colletotrichum sp. SAR 10_76 | reverse complement strand
AAAAAAAAAAAAAGGCTGACCTCCAACCTAGATACACCGTCACCAACACCGTGGCAGTCGGCGCGGACATTGATATCAAGTGGATCAAGGACAAGCTGGGCACCAACTTTGGCGTCAACTTTGCGCGCTCGTGGTCCACGCAGACGACGGTCAACATCAAGGGCACCGTCAGCCCCGGGTACAGCGGCTGCATGATCACGAAGCCGTTCAAGACGCGCCGTAGCGGGCGCGTCTTCACGGGGTGCCCCGGCTCGCTCGTGGAGAAGGGCACGTGGATGGCGGACGCGTACAAGGAGGGCGGCTACGAGGGCGTCTCGTGGGTTTCGGGCACCATCACCATCTGCCAGAAGAACGGCTCCATTCCGCTGTCGCGCTGTGAGGGAGATGGCGACTTTATCTGATCCTCTTCTCCTGTTATATTCGGGCATGCGGCAACAGCGGTTCTCTTCTGGATTCACGACGATGATTACCACGATACCCCATGAAGCTGGCATCTTCAACAACCAACACTACACGCCGTCTGGGACGGTTTTTGCTTTCTTTCCTATAATTCGGCATTCTTGTACATAATTTTTTCACCCGTATACAGCCAGGCCTGGTGTGGGAATCGTTGGCAACCGCTGGATCGGCCTTCGCCTGCGGTGTACAGGAACTATGTAGATTTTCTCCTAAACAGATGCTTTTCTCTGGCCCAGTGAACGACAATTCAACCACCTATCCCTCTAATAACCGAGATCATTCGATCGGCTAGTCTTGAAGTAGAAATGGACAGGCTCCTCATGCGAGGTGGGGGCCGCATGCTAGTCTTGGCATCTAACGTCCCACACCCACTTTTAGCCACCCCCCATATTTGGCCACCCCAAAAATGCCTCACCGCCATGATAACCACTAACTTCAACCTTCTATAACTTCACTAATTTTAATCTAATCGCCCTCATCTTTTATATATATCTTCTTTTAATTAAGATATCTTAATATACTAAAGATAATATTAACTAAGCTCTTAAAACTATTATATATAGTATTAGTATAAAAAAAGCTATATTTAAATAGGGTATACTATAATTAACGCTAAAAAATTATATAAAAAGTTATTAAGTAAGGGATATAGCTTTTTCTAATCTATAAAAACTCTCTATAAGCTAAGAAAGCTATTTAGCTAAATAAGTTTAAATTTAAGCTACCCTAGGCTTACTTCTAACCTATTAATAACTTAAGGACTTTACTAAATATATCCTATAGGTCTATAAGGACTCTTAGCCTCTTAAAAAGAACTAAATATAGTCTTTTATTAAGAGAAACCTATCTATAAAGGTTTAAAAAAGTAGAGTAATTAATTCCTAATATATTAATAGAGCTTTAACTAATATAATTAGGTAATAGTTTAAGTACTTCACTATACCTAAGATTATAGCTATTAAGGCTTCTAATTAATATAATATAAATAAAACTAATATTCTAGAAAGTAGAGGATTAAATAAGCTTATTCTTAGATTATTAGAAACTTATTCTATTTATAAGAAATAGCTTAAATTATATACTTAGATATCTCTAATTAAGTATATCTCTATAACTAATAAAATACTACTTCTACTTATTATATATAAGAGTAAAAGTATCTAGTAATAGTAATTCCTTCTAGATCTAACGCTATATAAATCCTAGAAGTTTATAGCTATAGAAAATAAGTAAACTTTAAACTCTATAGCTATTAAGTAGTTAATAGAAGTCTTTATTCCTTTAACCTAGCTAGAGAACCCCTTAGAGGTTAAATTATTAATCTTAAATAGTTATAAAAACTATAAAATTACTACTTTTATATATATATACTTTAGGAATAAGATATACTTATTATTCTTACTAATATATATATATTATATCCTTTAGCTACTTAATTAGTTAGTTTTTAAGCTTCTTAAAGTAATATATAAAAAGGAGCTTAGATTACTAGTTAAATAAAATATTAGTATAGTTATAAATAAGAGAAACTTTATTATATACTATAATAAGGTATATAAAGTAGCTCTAATAAGTAAGAATATTATTAATAGTTAGAAATAAACTAATTTATAGTTTATTAATATAGCTAAACCCCTTATAAGCCCTCTACTACTTAAGAACACTTTAACCCTTACTAAATTAGCTAGTTAGATCTATAAAAAGCTCTCTAATAGTAAAATAAATAAAAAATAAGTAGTAAATATATCTATAGTCCCTTAGTTAACCCTTAAGAAGAGGGATAAACTTTAGGATTAATTTAGCTTATTTAGTAAGCTAGATAATAATAAGTATACATAATACCTACTTTTTTAGAAGGTTTAAAAAAGCTTTAATAAGAAGGTATACTAATTAGCAATAGCTTAGTAAAAAATTAAAGCTTTATAAGTAGAAGTTAATACTAATAAGGCTAGAAAATAAAAGAAGGTTAAAATAAGCCTAAATTCAAAGTTTACTAATATTAAGGCTATTTAGAGGGCTTAAATTAAGGTAAGTAAACTTAAAAGTAGTATAAATAAATCTAATAAGTCTAAAACCCTAGTAATAGTAAAAGTTATATTATCATAATATTATAATATATATAAATATTAGTTGAAGTTAATATATATAAATATGAGGGTATCAAAAATAGGGTGGCTAAATATGGGGGGTAGCTAAAAGTGGGTGTGGGATGTTATTGCGTTGAGTAATAATCCGCAGCGTGGTTTCAAAGTCAAAAGGAGTGACGACCCTACCAGACGCTCAAATGGAAAATCGACATCAGGGGAGGTTCCCGCGGATCAATCAAAGTCTCGAAAGGGTTTAGTCTCGAGGTTTCCCCGGATTGTCCTTTATGCAGAGCTACCCTTGAAGTGAGCCCTTGATTCGTTAATTGGCAACCTCGATATGTGTCAGTATACTAATGGAGTAAGTAAGGTAGTGGAAAGAAAACCCTCTTAGAGTACAAAGGGCTTCGCGCTTGACTTTAATCTGAGGAATGCCATGGGACGGACTGGCATAACGTAGAATGGATAGGCGTGCTGTTCAAGAAGAACCCATCTGGACAAATGCGTCTCAAGCGCTTCTGCACCGGAGTAAAAATTTCGTCCGGGAGGGTAGTCAGAATTCGCGTAGCCACAGGCCTTGGCAGCGGATGCATGAGAACATATCCATCTAATACGCGAAGATCGGCCATGCGGCTCATAACAGAATAGTCCGTAAGGTAGGATGAGCAATATTGCAGAGCGGAGTGTCCTGCCTTGCTGAAAAACGTTCCATACGAAAATCAACGGATCAAAGGTGACATTTAGAAATGCCGCTGGCGCTGGCCGTCGTCGTTGAGGCAATACACAAAAACCGCGATGCCGTGGGTTACCTGCTCATCCCGCCGGAGACCGCTGGTGGGCGTCGGAAACCACAGGAAACCCAAGGAGGAATACAGGCCAGATCCCAGAGGACCCAAGAGAGAAAATTCTCCGCATCCCCGCCTACCCCAAGTCAGATCATGTTTTTCCATTGCTTATTCAATCTCGAATAAGATCTCTCACCTTCCCCAATGGCTGAGATGGGAAAGAAATGCGGGAGGGAAAATCTGGTTCGACCATCCGGCCAGGCCTCCGCGACCCAGGGCCGGAGCACGCCGACAGCGCCACGTGATTGGCTGTGGCGGGGGACCCGCCCCGGAGCGCAGGTACCATCTTCAACGGGCGTGCGATCGGGGGGGCTTAGGGCGCCCCTGGTCAGCTGCCTGTTCCGGTCAGGCGCCCGAACACATCCCCCACCACCACTGGAACCACCACTACGGCCACCACCACCACCACCAACCAGTCCATGCACATCTGATTTGCATCCATCCATGGATCGGGGAGCTGCTCACATGTGCCTGCCGCGCGACTAACGACTAAAGACAAAATGTGCCGTCTGTCCCTCCTCTTTTCCTCTGAATAGTCTCAAAGGTTCCTGTCTTGCGTCTTTCGTCAACCCGTCTCGCCATCGGTCGCCCCCAAAACCACCCCTCGAATCGCGACTCCAAAACACCAAAACCCAAACATCACCAATCCCCGCCACCACCACCAACACACCCCCGCGATCCGGCTCGTTGCCTTCCCTCCCTCCACGATGCCCGCCACGCAAGACCTGCCGATGGACCTCCCCATCGTCGACCTCGACGTCTTCCTCACCCAGCCCCGCGACTCCCCCGCCGTCGCCGCCGAGTGCGCAAAGGCCGCCAACGCCCTCATCACCTACGGCGCCCTCGTCCTGCACGACTCCCGCGTCTCCGAGTCCGACAACACCACCTTCCTCGACCTGCTCGAGGACTACTTCGCCCAGCCCGAAGCCGCCCTCCGCAAAGACGAGCGCCCCGAGCTCTCCTACCAGATCGGCGTCACCCTCGAGAACACCGAGAAGCCAAAGTGCGCCGTCGACGAGCCCTGCCTGCAGGTCATCCAGCGCCTCGCCCCCTCCGAGCGGCCCCTCGACATCGGCGCCCACGAGCCTGACCCGAAGTGCCGCTTCTTCTGGAGCATGGCCGAGAAGCCCCCCTACGAGACGCGCTTCCCGGGGCTCAACGCGCCGAATGTAGTCCCGGACGCCCCGCACATCCGCGACCGCTGGCCCGGGGCGATGAACAAGTGGGGCTCCTCGATGAAGGCCGCCGTCACGGGGCTCGCCGAGATGGCCGCCGTCGGGCTCGGGCTGCCTGCGGACACCTTCAGCGCGGCCGGCAAGTACGGCCCGCACCTGCTGGCGCCGACCGCGTCGGACCTGGTCAAGTACGGCAAGCAGGACACCATCCTCGCGGGCTTCCACACGGACCTGAACTTCCTGACGATCCACGGCCGGTCGCGGTACCCGGGTCTGCACATCTGGGCGCGCAACACGGGCAAGAAGATTGCCGTGAAGATCCCTGAGGGGAATTACTTGTTGGTGCAGGCGGGCAAGCAGATGGAGCATTTCACGGGCGGGCTGATCAAGGCGGGCTACCACGAGGTCGTGGTGAACGAGAAGACGCTGGCTGTGATTGAGCGCAGGAAAAAGGAGTTCCCCGACAGGCCGCTGGTGCGCATCTCGTCGACGTGCTTCTGGCATTTGTCGTCGGACGTGGAGTTGTCGCCGATTCCCCAGCTCGCGGAGCAGGCGAAGCAGGTGAGGGCGCAGCAGTTCAACCTGGGAAGAGACGAGGGCGAGGAGGTGAGGTACGAGCAGATGAAGGTTGGAGAGCAAGTACAACAGTAAGTCGATCCCTTCAAACCCATGAAGACCAAGACACTAACCATTTCGACAGAGAACTGAAGCACATTGCCCTGATGGCATCAAGTTGATAGACTTAGAATTAATTACGCTATACCCAAATAATAATTTCATGACCCATCAGACATAATCTCTCCCCTTTCTCTCAAGCCTTGTAAAACGCCTCTCCCTCCGCGACATCCACCCCTTCCCTCGCAACCCTCTCCACCGCCGCCTTCGGGTCCTCGCTCCCATCAAGATGGTCAACCCAGCTCGTCTTAAAGTCCTCCTGCTCCGCAATCAGCGCCGCCACCTCCGCCACGCTCTCCCTGCTCGACGTGCCCCTCGACCCCTTGGTCCTTCCAAACTCGACCTTGCCCGCGGCCTCCTCCGTCAGCGTGCCGGGCCGCAAGCTGATACCCGCGAAATCACTGCGCTTCTTCGACTCTTCCCAGAGGACCTCGTCGGCCGCGACCTTGGCCTGGAAGTAGTTGGCCAGCTTCTGGTTGACCGCCTGCGCGCCCGCCCACTCGTCGTCGGACCACCACGTCGGCTTCGTCTTGCGCGAGGCGAGGTACGAGACGAGGATGAACTTCTTGATGGAGGGCGTGGCCACGGAGGCCTTGACGAAGTGGATTGCGGCGTCGCGGTCGACGGCGAATGTGCGCTCTGCACCTCCTCGTCCACCGGCACCTGCAAGGAACGTCAGTAATGTTACTCATGACTCGTGAGAATGGGGGCAGATCTACGTACCGGCACTCCAGATGACGGTGTCGGGCTTGACCTCGTCCAAGATGGCCTGCGCCTGGCCCTCGCTCTTGACGTCCTCGATGCTGCGCACCAGCACATTCAACTTGCCGGTCTGGCCCGCGCCGAGTTTCTCGATGGCCGGGACCTGCTCCTGCGCGCGGATGACGCTCGTCACGGTCCAGGACTTTTTGAGGAGGATCGGGGTCAGGTACTGGGAGACCTTGCCGTGGCCGCCGAGGATGAGGACGTGTCTGCTCATGGTTGCTGTCGTTGTTGTTGTTGGTAGTGGTGATAACTTAGAAGGGTTCAATTGACATGTGCAATGTGGCAGTTCAATGTTTGTTGTAGGTCTTGTTAAGCTTCCGGTCTTGATTTAAACGGTGCGGAGGCCCGAGTTCATATAAGTACTAATGACAAGCACGTCAATCATGCCACAGCTTTGAAATCAACCTGTACGGCCATGTTTCCCCTCCCCCGCTCCATCCAAGACAAACGACAGAAACCGGCCCCGCCGGGGGTTGGTCAACGGCAGCGGGGCATCCACGCACCGAATGGCAGTTCTACTCCTTAGGGCGGGCAGGCCGAGTGTGGAGAGAGTCTTCTGTTCTGGGCAAAAGATTGTGCCATGCGCTGGGCTAATTCCGTGAGCGGAACACGCGGGGCTCGTGTGTTCCGCGGTGTCTTCTGCGGGGTCTTGGTTTTTACAATAGAGACTGACAGAAACACGGAAGAAGGAGAGAAATGTTGGTCACGTCACCGCCGCGTCAGTGACGTAAATCCCGCGAAGTTTATTCGAAGCTCCGGTAAATTGACTCCATACTTCTTTTCTTCCAGCTGTTCGTCGGCGATAAGGAGCTGATCAATTGAGTTTTTCGGCGATCTTAACATTGTTTGGCTTCTTTACTCAGCAGTACATTTGTCATTCTCCCAACGTCGGAGGAACTTCTACCTCTCTTCACGTTGCATGAGATCGCCGTAAGGCGTGATTAATACTATTGATTCATCCATCTAGCAAGTCAAATTCCCCAGGGAACCCCAGCGCGGTATAATCAAAACTGTCCGCGTCGAGGGGCACGTTCGCCTGGAAGAAGTGCGGCGTGATGGGCTGGAATATGTCACCCGTAATACTCGTCCGCCACGACGGCGAGTCCTCCTCCGCAAGGTGAGCCGTTGCCTCAGCAAGAACATCAATCTCGCTCAGCGACTTCTGCTGCTGCTGCGCATCATCCGCCGGCGGACGCGGGAACTCCTCCTGCGCCATCTCCCGGATCATGCGCAGCGTATTGCGGTGCACGACAATCACCTCGAGCTGCGGCATCGCCGCCATCAGCGCATCCGCCGACTCCCGCCTCATCTTCCGCGGGGCAGCAGCGGCATCTGTCTTTGGCTCAAACAGCGGAACCTCCCTCGCGAGAGTATCGAACGCATCCCTCAAGCACTTCGACTGCGGCCACCGCTCGGCGAGTATGGACAGCACGATGCTGCACGCCCGCACCGCCTCCGACGCGTCAGGCAGCTCGTACGCCGCGGTCCGCAGGTGCGGCGGCGTCGCGAAGAAGCAGTACAGCAGCGCGACGCCGCACTTGAACTGCGCGACCAGCCCAAGCCACAGCTCCGTGATGGGCGTCTCGCGCTGGAACCGCCGGAAGATGAGGCACGCCTGCACGCACGATTTCACCGTCCAGTCGCCCGCGGGGCCGGCGGCCGTTGCTTTCGTGGGCTGGTACAGCATCGCCAGACTATAATTGTAGATCATGTGCAGCCACTCCGAGCTGGTGAAGTTGCGCAGCGGCGAGGACGTGTCGGCGTAGCGGTGGCACAGCGCGCGCCAGCGATCGAGCTTCTCGAGCACGCGCAGGCGCCAGTGGGAGGCGCGGTCGAAGTGCGTGTCGAAGTCGCGGTGCAGCGTCGTGTTGAGGATCTCGGACTGGATCTGGCGGCAGTAGACGACGTGCAGCGCGGCGGAGACGCCGGTCAGCCGCCGGCCGGTGTCCGGGTCCGCGGGGAAGGACGCGGCGCAGCGCGCGGCAAGGTCGGCGTCGTCGACGTTGGCGTACATCTTGACGGTGATCTGGTAGTCCGGGACCGAGAAGGGGAGGTCGAACATGGTGCCGACGGCGCGGTCGAGGGTGTAGGCGGACCAGAAGACCCGGCGGCGCATCTGTGTGTCGATTTTGGCCTGCACGGAGAGGGGTGGGGGCTCGGCGTCGGCGCGGTGTAGCTGGGCCATGACGCAGTAGCGCATCGTCGCCGAGGCGATGGAGATGATGCGCTCCGTGGACGGGGAGTAGATTGCGTGCATGGCGAGGAGGAGGTACGCCTGGATGTGGAGGAGGCGGTCCGGCTGCGCGAAGACGTGGGAGAGGTACTTTGTGACGGCGGTGCGGTAGAAGGACTGGTGGCTGTGATGATGATTCCGGATAGGCTCGCTGACGGGCGACTTGTCGAGGAGCAGGCCGATGGAGATGATCATGTTGGCGAAGTAGGACGCCCACACGCCGCTTGGCCGCTTGATAGGGTCGCGGAAGTCATCGAGGCGGAGGAAGGGGTAGCGGCAGTGGACTTTGTCGTGATAAACGTTGAAGAGAGCTTCCTCTGTCGCCCTGTCTACGCTCCCCTCTGCTCCATGCTGGCTGACGGGCCGGCGATTCGCAGCTGTAGTAGAGCCATCTTGAAAGGTAAGTGGTGAGAGGTTGCTGTCCTCGTCTGAACGGGCAAAGGTTGCGAGCAGGCCGATTGCCGGCGAGCTTCTTGTGAGAGACGTCTCTCCGGTACGAGAAGCGAAAGAGACCCGACGTCGATGATGATGATGCCCTTCATGCGACAACGACGCCTGCTCAGCTCGAGCGCCGTCTCCTGCGAGCCCGTTGCGATCAACGACGTCCTGGAGCCGTGCGTTGCTCTCCTCGAGACGCGATATGCGCTCCTCCAACGAGGCGATGTCACCCAGCCAGGCCAGGGGCGTGTGTGTCGAGGATAGATGGTCCGAACTGCTGGGGGCGTCACACACGCCTAACAATCAGATCGACGGTTGATCTCCACGGTTTTCATTGGTTCCCTCCTTCTTTACTCAAGACAAAATGAAACTTTTGCGTCGTCCGGGGTAAGGTAGATGGGGTAAGAGAGAAACGGAACAAGAACATTGAACGTACGGACGGGGATGGTAGTGGTAGGACGGCACCGCCTCGCTGCACTGCTCGCCGGACCTGGCGCAGTTGGCACACGGCCTCTGATCGTCACATTTTTGCTACGCGATCATCGTCGAAGTTAGTTCGTCGTTACCATGGTACTGCGGTGTTTCAGAGGAGAGAGGCCAGCGGTTCGGAGCCGACGATCACTACCAAGAAACTGGTCGATCGACTGAACTCACCTTTCGACGACGGCAGCGGGAGCAAGCCTGCGTCTTCGCCCGCTTGGCCGGCGGCTGATCGGGGTTTTCGCTGGCGGCGGTGGTGGTGGGGTCGTACGGCAACCCGCTCCCCGGTGTCGCCATCGCACCTCAATCACTCACTGGCTGCGAACGCTCTCTGGTTTGTCCCGTGTTTGGCAGCCCACTTGGTCCCGTTTCGCGTCAAGGGGGTGCGGTGGTTGTGTGTGGCGATTCGTACCATACACCTCAAGGGCCCAGCTACATCGTCATTCTCTCCTCAGTGAGCGGTAGCGAGTCGCGTATCGGTGAACCGTGAGCTGTGTTCTTCTGGATGAGGGGAAAGGAGAAAGGGAACTGGTTGTGATGCGACTGCCGAGATGTGTCGATGCGACTGATAAGATACTCGGCGTTCCGCAGCGTCAGGTTCGGGTGATAACAGCCGGACCCCTGCATGATGTGGATCCCCCGCTCCGTTGAAGAAGCGCCGATGATTTGCTTGAAGATTGCCGTTGGTGATACGGTGTAGTGACTCTTGGTTCACCATGTGGACGTAAGGATGGTCAGGTGACGATTCCTAGGGAGCACATGGACGGGAATCTGAGTAGTATCCATTTGGGTTGAGTCGACTTTGCATGGCGAAACGAACTGGTCAGTGTGGACTTGGTATTCAGCAGCAGCCACGACGCGCGGAGATTGTGATGTCACTGGATCGAGATGCCTTGAACAACACTCTTCCAACTTCCCAGAAGCTGTCGTTGGAATCGCTAAAGACTTCGAATGAGATCGTCATCAAGTGGCGACTATGGTCTTGGTATCATTCAATGGATCTTACAATTTCAAGCTTCTCCCGCCTCAACACGCCGAGGTAGACGTGAATCGCGCATGGCGGTTCTAGAAAAATACGCGAAGTTGAACATTCAACGCTCGCTCGGATGCATCGTGCCTGATTTGTGTAGTTGATAGGCGCACCAACGACGGATATTTCGCCAAATTACCTGACCTGGTAAGGGTCGAACCTGCCAATCTGATCTACTTCGACATCCGGGACTAGTCAAACAGAGGTCAGTGTCCTCAACCACCAAAAGGTCGGGTCCGTGGACCAGATAAGGCGGTAAACCGTCTCGTATCTTGAGAGCGAACACGACGTGCATTTGGAAGACGTCGTACATCGCGTTCGATCCAGGACGTTGACCAACTCAAGCGCCACATACGTTTGCGGTTGTAAAAAAACGATGCGGCTCAGCATAACGGCATGGGAAGAGTACGCGATGAGCCTCACACACAGCCACGGAGACGTCGACAACAGATGACCCGGTTAGGACTTCCTACCGGAGTATCCGAGGCTGCGACACCCCGTGGTAGTAGATGCTACCGTCCTGCCCTGCGATCCCACCGAAAAGCCTCACTAGACGATACATTGGAGCCTCTCGGATTAGGTAGAGAGCAGCACTCAAGGTTAAAGCCGCCTTACGGATAAGGCGAACAACTGGCGGAAATGGGCAGCTGATCACCAGTTCCCACCAGAGATCCTCAATCCTCAAACACCATCCCGGCCAGGCGGTGTGGTGTGCGCCGTTGCTGGGCTAAAAATACGCACCATGATGTGCGGATTTGGGACACGCGAGCTTGCCGTCTCTCCCGTTGTAAGTAGGCAGCTTTGCTTGCCAGAGTGAGGTTGCCCGCCCTCTTCGATAACTGAAAGATCGTGGCTCTTAGTAGCAGCATTGAGATTAAAGCCGTGTTTATGATATCACGACAACCGCCCAATCACCACCGCAGCCGCACGATCATCCATCGGTGTTTCTATCCCCTTTGGTCCATCTCTGACAGTGGCATCTTGTTTTTCAGCCCGGCGGCGGACTTCGGACGAGCGTCGACGTGACGTGGCCCCCACCACAACAGGCGATTGTAGGGTAGATGCATAGATGGACACGGGGGGAAACAGCCAGACCGCTTGCTGGGCAGAACGATCGTGGATGACGAGAAGGAAGAGCCATGCAAGTTCGGTCTCCCGGGTCGCCCACTCCCCGGACCAAGGCAGGCCTTGGGTGCCTGTATGACCTCGGTGGGCCGGCGGCGCGCTTAATCCCCGCGGAGGAGGTTTGCGAGTGTTTTGATAGCGTCGACTGCCGAGTGCTCGCCTCCTTCAACGGCCATGCCTTAAGGCTGCAGAACGGTGGGTAAAACTTGGGGAAAGGAGAGTACCGAGGAAACCGAGGGAGATGAGTGCAAGGAGGCGCGTTGCACGGTTCGCTGTCGTAGGGCAGAGTAGAGGAAGGGAAATGCAGGCCTTACTGCCCTGACATGGCATGGAAAGTGGCTCTATGGATTCGCTGGCATTATTGGCAATGGTCTCCAGTCGCATGTTTTTCGTTCCCCTTTCTACCCCCTTCGCCGGGTGCCGAGATGGAGATCTCACCAACATGAGGCTCCCCTGATTGTCTTGCTTGGCGGCAGGTCGGTCTCAGAAAGGACAGCGGGCAGTCAGCCAGGGTGCCAGGGATGCAGGAAGAGGGTTCGATCGGCGGGGGGTCGGAGGGATTACGACGCGGGGATCATGCAGTTTCCGAGAAGAGGTTGGGGCGGTTTGACAGGTGACGCCGCGACGGGGATGTTCCGACGTCAGGTTAGGCTGGGCTGGATAGGTAGGAGGCTCAAAAGAGAAGACGTAAGGTGGCAGCAATAATGGGCCATCGGCGATAGTCTTGTTAGGCGTTTTCGACTAGTAGGGCTTTAAGAGCGATTTGTCTCACGTCAATTAGCCCACCACCTAACATCTTTATGTGGAGGGCACTATGTAATGTGTAATGTGTTTGTGAGTTTTACGTCAAGGCCCGTCTCTTCCTCTAACTCTGACCGGAGTGACAGAATGATCGCACGGTCTTTGGAGCCGTGCCTTGTCTCTTCCCGCCTGGGCACGATGGATAGACACTTGGGCTACAGCCCAGCCAGGAGGATTTTGGGCTTGATACCCGATCGTACCTTATTTGACTGGTTCGGGTTTGATAGACGGCTCGCCCAGAGAGTTGCCGAGGTGTCCCCCCGTGCCCCCAGACGGAGAAGAACCTCTTGAGAAGCACAACAGTGAGGGTCCTGAGGGATAGACATGGCTTGCTGGCCACCAGAACCCCGGAAGGGCAGTCAAAAGGTGGGACGAAAGGAGGAATCTTGGGTTTCATTGGCCTGAAGAACATCGACTCAAACATTCCATGTCTGAAACCGTGCTGGCAGCACCCTTGCGGGGAAACACTACCGAGCAACCACCGCGCTTGAGCCTCCAACTGGCGTGCAGGGATCAATGCCATTGTGAGACGGAGCCGACCCCTGTAGATCCCTGCTTTTTCCCTTGGGTGCCCCTCTGTGTCCCTCCCTCCTTGTCCCGACACTGCGTCACGTCAGCCAGAGGTTGTAAGGTTTCTCGGATGATGGACGCACGCAGTTACCGCTGTAGGGAACTGTGCCAGAATTGTGTGTGCGTTTTTGGTGAAGGGACTTGTTAACAAGGGGGAGCGGGTAAAAAAGATACACACATGAAAAAAAAAGAGGGGACACACGCAAAACCCAAGACATGGAGGGAGGGGACCGTGGGATTGTTTAAAGGGCGGATGGCGCGCGGCGGCCGGGTCGGTTTTAAGGCCCTTCCTCTCGACTCTTTATTTCTGGGACGGGAAGCGCAACTTTTTATTTTGGGACTGACATTGTATGAGATTTATTGATTGTTTAATTTGTGTTGTTTGAATACGTTTTTACGTTGACAGCTCTGTGGCTTGGCGACGATTGTTGAGCCGCTGGATCGACTTACATCGCACACGACCATTCCATATTACCTTCTCACGTCCTATTACTTCAATCACAACAACACTATTACCACCGGCCGGTCTGCCCTCCTCCGCGCGCGCGACACAGACCTGTCGACCAACTCTGATCCATCTGAACTGGCCACGAAGCCATACAGAGAGAGGGAAGCGTCTTTCTAATCGGCTCTCGACGTTTACTCGAAGGGACTGGGTTCAACAACAACGACTACTACTACATGAGATAATCCTACGACGAAACGGCAGAAAACATACCCAAAGGGCAACCTACTACAGTACCACATATACCAGTTCTACGACAGAGTAATACACATCATGGCCGGCCTTCTTCCCAAACTCGGAGGCGCCCTCGGCGTCTCGACAGACGTGCCCGTCCTGGGGCCTATTCTCGGAGACGGAGGAGCAGGACAGACGGGCGCTCCCAACTCATCAGTGAGCCAAGCGACGAAGGCGCAGACGTCGGCACCAGAGTCGTCGGCGCCGCCAGCCACAAGACCACCACCTCCTCCACCACCGCCGCCTCCTGCTTCAGCACCGCCAGCGACGACATCATCATCAGCACCACTAAAGAGCACGCCGTCGCCTCCATCAAGGACACCGACGCCCTCATCATCCACATCACAGACGCCTACAGTTCGCCCTCCCACCACCTTCATCATCTCAACAACGACAATCCCGTCCTCATCCACAACGCCGTCGCTCTCAGTTGTACCGCCACTACCATCACCGACATCCATTCCCCCCTCACTCGCGCCCTCAGAGCCACCCGTGGTACCCATCTCCACCCCGGAGGTCCTCACGCCCTCGCCGGTGCCCTCCTTTATCCCGCCTCCACCAGCAGAGACCACACCTCTGTTAACTCCCACGCCGACACCGACGCCGGCGCCCAGCACGATCGCGGCGCCGAGCCAGGCGCAGCAGTCCGGCGGCAACGGCGGCGCGAAGCTGATGCCCGCGCTGCCGATCGCGCTCGGCTCCGTGGGAGGCGTGCTCATCTTCGGGCTCATCATCGGCATGCTGTACCGCAAGAGCAAGTGGCCGTTCCACAAGCGGAGGAACTTTGCCGAGATTGACGACCTGGAAATCGAGCGGCAGCAGGAGATTGAGAGGCAGCAGAAGATGAAGTGGGATCCGAGAGTGACGAGGACGTTTAAGCAGCAGCAGGCTGCGGCGGCCGGTGTGAACTTCTAAGAGGTTCACGGGACGCCGGTGGCATTCAACAAGAAATTAAATAAGAATATAACATATCACACCTATCAATGACGCTCGAGTCTACAAGTGATGTTCGAAGATCCTCATATCATATACCATACTATGATCTTCATACCGTTATTAGTGATTTTCATGATAACACATCGTGGCTTTTCGTCTACCACAACAGACCGTAGGTATCTCAGGCCCCATCCATAAACGTTATCTAACTATTGTGTGCTCACAACGAAGGGCAGTCTAATTGAGGTGAGAAAAATGTTGGCCGCGGCTCCTGTTACCACTGCACCGGTGCCTCAAGAGCACGGGCTGGCGGCTCCGCCTGTGCCCGGCCTGCGATGGAGCAACTCGGTTGTGCGACTCCCGACTAACGTATCCGTAAGGATTACATTACATCAATCCAAATAACTCTATTCTAGATGCCGGGACACACTGCAAGAGTGAAGTGTGCCTCATTCGGCAAAGATTCCCTCCTAACTAACACAGTCAGACTCATCACCGGCAAAATCGAAAGTTGTCGCTGCGACGCGCGGCATGTGAGTCGGACACAGGAAACCATCACAAGAGTTCGGAGGCCTCGCACTGAGGCTGAAGTGTGCGCGTCCGTGTCTCATTGGCCCGGCGCTCCCGCCGCCGCCAATCGAGAGGATAGTTCGTAACGGGCTTGCTTCACACCCTCTTCTTCAACAAGATGAGAATTGTAAAAAGGCTGTCGCGTCTGGCGGGAACGGCGAACATGTCCGTTCTGAGGAAGGGAACGGCGAACTGTAATGCTATCGCCTCGCTCCAGAACTTCGGACCGTTCGACTTCAACAGAGTTAGCGAGGAGGGCCATGAAACTGGGACAGCGGCATCTTGATCGACGGACAGGGAGATGCCTTGAGGGAGGGATATAAGGTTTTAGAGGAGCAGACACACGCGGCGAGCCGCAATCAGGGTTACCAGGTCGAGAAGAATCGGCTTGCTAGTCATGGAGCGCGGCAAGCGCGAGTTTCACGCCGTCAAGCAAGTCGAGAGCGGCCTTTTACTTTACCACCTATCACATCTCTTCGTCTGCTGCGACTCGACAACTGAGATGAACGTGTGTCGTCTGAAAGTTTACGCAGAGTAAGGCGGAAGTCAAAAGAGTCAGTCGCTGCACACATCGCCACCTGACTCATCGAAAGGAATGGTAAGCTCAGTCACTTTGATGCGTTTAGTAGGTAACGTATTGGTGAGACAGAAAACAGTAATCCAGCGGCGGCTAATTATCTTCTAGTGCTCGAGAAACTCCTTGACCTCGTAATTCCTCTTTGCGTAGCCGAACCAGAGGCCCAGGATGATGATTCCGAGAGCAACCAGGACAGGGGACGCGTAGTTCATTTCGTCGGCCAGGGCGGGGAGGTAATACGGGAAACAATAAAAGATGAGTGCTACTACCGACCACGCGAGCATGATAACGTTCGCCAGGAGGCCGAGCTTGGGATACCAGAAGGGGCCATGCTTGAACCTGGAGCGGCCTTGCATCAGGGCAAGAACCACGGGGATGCTGTAACTGATGTACTGAAGCAATAAACCAGTGGAAATGAGCGAATTGAAGGCGAGGTCTGAAGCGAGATAGAGACAGCCAAAGATGGCCGTGCCAGACGCTGAGAACACCAATGACCAGAGAGGGGTATGCAGCGGCGACGGCGCAATCTTGCTGAGGTGCCGATGCAGTGGGAAACCGGCCTCGCGGCTGATTGTCCAGGCAAGACGGGACTGCCATGTCTGGATGGACCACATGGCGCCAATCGTGGTGATCATAACCGGCACCCAGAGGCCGACCGCAGCGGCCTGGCTGCCCGTGATACGGTAGAAAAGGGCGAGCGCCGAGTTGTCGTCGGCTCCGTCGAGGTAAGGCACGTTGATGAGGACCGACATGACGACCAGCAGCCCCGAGACCAGGCCGACGATGATTGTCCACATCAGCGCTTTCGGGATGTCGGTGCTGGGGCGCGGCATCTCCTCGGCCAAGTGGGTGGTGACGTCGAGGCAGGAAAAGCTCCAGTTCGCGCCATTCATGCCGATGATGAAAGCGATGCCGTTCTGCCACCCGGACACGTTGATCTGCGTGACGAAGAAGTCCTTGGCAGAGGCGTGTTCCTTTGACATCGCGAACAGGGTGATGAAGATTACAACGATGGTCGTGCAGCTGAAGAGCAGCATGATCTTTGAGATTTTTGGGAGCGCTCGTTCGAAGCTTGCGCCAAAGAGCGTCACGATGTTGAGGAGCTGGAAGCCGAGGAAGCCCATCCACCTCTTGTACTCAAAGGTCGGGTCGAGGAGGGTGATGATGCCGCAGATGCCGACGGGGACCGACAGGCAGGCGGAAGAGCCAGTAGCTACTGCAGCGAGCCAGCTGATAACTGCTGTGATGTACGATAGGAACCGTTTGTACTTGGGTGGTGCGAGGCGATGGACCCAGATGTACTGGCCACCGGGGTGAGGCATGGCGGAGGCGAGCTCGGCGAGTGTTGTTGCTGTTGCTAAGCCAACGAGGGCCATCACTAGGAAGCCCCAGAAGAATAATGGAGAGCCTCCCATGGGGAGGGTGCTGCCGAGAACCAACAAGAGCCCGATGGCAGTGTTCGTGGTGCCGTAGCCAATACCGAGGGCAGAGAGAGTTGTGAATGGCTTCATTGTCTGCACGGTGACAGCGCCGTTCGTGATGGAGCCATGCTCGACTGCTTCATGATCGGTCTTTTCGGGCATGATGGACACTTTGTTGCGGGTTCCCGTTGAGGAAGTGCGGGCAAGTGAGGCTTGATTGTCCATTGTTGCAAAATCACACGCCAGAACGAGGGATGATGCTAGGGAGTATTAGTCGTGATCAACTTAGGACCTTGAGTAGTGATTAGTTGTGGGAATGTCTTGGAAGCCGAGGTGGGGTTCCGGGAGTTATATGCATGCAGCTAGATACTATCTACCGCAAGGTTGAGAGTCACGCAGCTACAGCCATGGGCCTGAACTCTTCAGAGCGGGGTTATCTGTCAATCAACCAAGGGATTCGCAACGGACGTTGACATTATCTCGAGGTTAAGATAACGACGTCGTGGGGGAGGCATCTGGAATGCGGACCGTAGACAATAAAGCCGAGGATAACATATGGGCCGCTATCAGTTCGCACTCTCGCACATACCTTCCGCATAGGGAAAGGGAGAGCGGCGCCGCTACCGGCGCGGGCCCCACAGTCCGGATGGCCATCGGGCGGTCCCCCGCACCGTTGGGAGGTTGGGCTCAAGAAGTAGCATTTGTGAACCTCCTACGGCATCTTTTATCCGGCTGTATTAATGAGCTCCTACTGATGGCCCCTTGACCAGGTGTTTTGTAGGCATACGAGTCAAAGTCACAATGGGCGGAAACGGCACCAATAACAGCGCTGATCGTCTGCAAGATGAGCTTGCTCCCTATCTAAGTATGCAATCAATCTTTCCCGAGAACACAGCTAACCGCTTATTGCAGACCCTGTTATGTCGAGGTTTCTCTTGAACGTATCCAAGGCCATCATGCAAGACCCAGGCTTGCCTAAGACGAACCCGACGGTTTCAGCATGGCAGGTTCCCGAGCACCCAATAGGGTCAATTCAGTCGCCCACCCTGCCCAAGCATACAGACTTTGCTGTGATCGGCTCAGGTATCACAGGATGCAGCGTTACCAAGACACTTCTTGAGCACCAGGCTGCCGGCAACTCTCATGTCACCGTCTTGGAAGCGAGGACCCTTGTCAGCGGCGCAACCGGTCGTAATGGAGGACACTTGGTAACAGCCTCTGGGCATACCTTCGGCCCACTGGCCAGGCAGCATGGTGTTGAGGCAGCAAAGCAAATCACTCGGTTCAGTATTCTCAATATCGAGCGGCTGATGGAGATGGTGAAAGAGATGGACCAAGAGCCACAGGAAGCCTGTCAGATTCGCGATGTGCTCAAGGTCATGGCCGTCGGAGACGAAGAGACCTGGAAGGCGGCGAAGCAGTCGGTTTTGGACTTCCAGCAGGCTGTTCCCGAGCATCAGAGTTATCACCGTATTATTAAAAAGGACGATGTTCCTGAGGTAGGTTTCAGGTTCGATGTACAGTGACGTTCAGATTTCAGCTGACATCATACAGAGATGGAACATCAAGAATGCTTCAGGGGCTGTCGAGCACGATGCCGGAGCGATCTGGCCCTACAGGCTTCTTACTGGAATTTACGATCGCCTGCTCAAAGAGTACTCTGGACGTCTATCGATTGAGGCAAATACTCCAGTATTGGGTGTCGAGTTCTCTCCTGCAAGCGACGCGGAGCACCCTTATCTCATCACCACTTCGAGAGGGACCATGCGAGCAAAGAAAGTGATCCACTGCACTAATGCATATGCTTCGCACCTGCTACCAAAGCTGGCTGGCCGCATATACCCCTTCCGAGGCACTATGTCTGTGCAAAAGCCTGGCCCGGAATTGAAAAACTTGGGAGCTTCTAGATCTTGGAGTTTGTCTCATAAGGCTTCTTTGGATGCGGAGACCGGCTTCTACGACACGGGCCTTTACTATCTTCAGCAGAACGCCTTAACCGGGAGGATCTGGATTGGGAACGAGACGGCATGCATGAAGGATATTTTGACTTCTGATGATACTTACGTTCCTGTAGAGGCAAAGAAAGCCTTATCTACTGTTCTTCCCAAATTCTTCCTCAAAGGCTGGGGCTCGGAAACGACATCAGAGATAGAGGCCATCTGGTCTGGCATTCAGGGACACACAGCAGACGGCCTGCCAATTGTTGGCCGGACCCCTCAGCCGCTTCTAGAGACACCAGGTGACGATGAGCAGTGGATGGCTTGTGGGTTCAATGGGTACGGCATGGACAAATGCTGGCTGACGGGCGAGGCTTTGGTCAAGATGATGTTTGGGGAGGACGTCAGTGACTGGTTCCCACAGGCTTACATGGTAACCGAGGAGCGGCTGCGGAAGGGTCTGACCAGCGACAAGACGTTGCTCAAATTTGCCCAGATTGCAAAACCAAGTGGCGCTAAAAGTGAGAAGTTATAGACCTTTTATTGCTATCATAGATACATCATCCCATCATTGTTCCCAAGTTCTTCTCATGAGCCACGTCCAACCAGTAAACATCAGTACTTCCACTGTCCAACGCCGACCAGATCTGATCAATCAACTCAGATATCACTCGACTCTTCCTCAGAGGTAGTATGTGCGTGTAAGCAGCCAGTCGCGACAGCACAAACTTCCGAGCCCGGGCAACCTCGATGGAAGCCGGGTCAATTGCCAACACATCCAAGTCGCCCGCAGCCACAGATGCAGATTGCAAGTGCTGTGGATTTCTCCTTAACTCGCTTGAGCAAGCAACCATGATGAATGGCTGCGTGCTGCGCGTCCGAGATTCAAACGGTATCTCTCTCAAAATACCCAAGATGTGCATTGCGAGCTTGGTCAACCATGTCTGCCTCTCCTGAGCGGTCGGTGTCTTGTCGGATGGTAGTGGCCGAAGTAAATAGTCTTTGTCCCACGGAGCGTACCGTTCGTTGAGTAAGTCGGGGAACACACGATAGAGTTGCAGAAGTCCCGTGCATCTGTATGCCTCGTCTATGAGTTGAAGGTGCCTCAGCGGTGTCTTCGGGTCACCCGGGTCCTTGACTTGGGATAGGTCCGGCGAGCGGTGGGCTAACAGTACGCGCTCGAGTTTACGTGCTTCCCTTAGCGCGGTTCTAAACACATCAATGTCGTTTTCGGTCAGAAACTTGACTTTTGAGATTCGCTTTCGGTACTGAAAGACGAGAACGCCAATATCGGCGAGTATTTTGACCGTGTCTCGGGAGATACCAGAATATGGATGTGGTTCTTCCGACTTGGACTTGGCGGACTCCGCCGGCCCAAACGGAGAGTTTCGATCGTAATTACCCAACTGATGGCTGTCTGTCAGATAGGCCAACAGCATTGCCCAATAGTCCATAGTGTCGCTGAAAAACGAGATGGTAGCGTCTCTGCCCGTGTCAAGCATAATGTCTTGAAGGATATCGCAGCTTGTTCTGAACATGTCTGTGGCGAGGTTCTGCGGAGTGAGCCAACTGGATGTGTGGCCCAGTAATTGAGAGGCGAGTAGCATGGCTTGCTTGTGTGTCGGTAGAGAGTCTTGACGCAGGAGCTCCAATGCTTGTGCGTGCTCGCGGCGCGCAATAGGCAAAAGGTGCGGGAAGTCTTCCGACAGACAAGCTGCCGACATGCTTTGAATAGTGTGGTAGAGAGCACCGGAAGACTGCCACGAGGTTTCGATGATGTTGCGCATGACGTTCGACTTGCTGTCCCACGCGCAGTAGAGCGTGATGACCTCGCGGAAGAAGTATTCAGAGAGTGACGTCGAAATGTTGAAAGGCTCCTTGGGGATCTGGGAGGATAACTCTCGATTTGACTGTGTGAGCGCTGTTGACATAGTCATATCGAGTATTTCTGTATTGCGGTTTTCAAAAAGGCTATGGCGTTGTTGGATATGGAACCCACTTGATCTAGTCTCCGAGGGAAAACTGCCTTCCGCGAACAAACCAATTCTGGGTGTTTCTTGATTGTTGGATGGTGACGACGAGTGATCGTTATCAGCATCCAGAGCGGATCCAAGAAAATTTGTATCGGTTGACAAATCGACTTCAGACGCCGGCCGCTGGAATCCTAGCATAGCATCTGTGATGGTGCTCAAGCTTGACAGGTCCGGAGGGACAGGGTGGTCCCAATGTGGAGTGAACCCAAACCATGAATTCAACTGGCGGTTGCCCTCAGCGCTTGAATAAGTGTTATCGAGTGTTTCGGTATCATGAGCGGCTTTTGGTGAGGCAGAAGAAGCTCGCGGTTTTGGTGAGCCTGTTGCTTCGCTCTGCTTGCTGGCAGAGTCTTCTGCCCGAACTTGGGGCCTTCGCGACCACCGCACATTGAGTGCATATCCAGGGCATTGGAAGCCCCTCTCTTCACACCTAGCGCACCCGGGCTTCCTTTCGTCACACTTTGTCTGACACGACAATGTAAGTGACAACACTCTCGGAGGCTGCTCAGTGAGTTTTACCTTCTTCGCCTTGCACCTCAGGCACCCATTTCTGGATTTCGAGTGTCTGACCTTGGATGAGGACTGCATTGCGTTGGACCGCCGCGAGATTAACATGCGCAAGGCATCTGCCGATTGCTAACAACTTTGCAGTAGCGAGAGGCATAGGCTCGCAGCGGTTGATGCTCGTAGAGTGCATGAAGAGGGAATGAACGTTCCGGCACCGGCATCGCATGGGTGATAAGACCAGGAGAGATAAGCCATCGTCGCCCACTAACAATGGCAGATATCGGTCTTTTTATCTAGATGCGGTCAACATCATCCCTGCTTTTGCGGTGTTCCCCGCAGGTGATCAACGCTAGCGGGATCCGGGTCTGCGGGGTTGGTTGGGACCGGGCAACAGGATGGCCGGGGTTAACTGACCCTTGGTTTCTGATTTTGCATTCTGATTTTCTCATGACTTCTGCTGGGTCCGAATCTGCATTCATTTCTTATTACCATGGTGTATGTTGTTGGCTATAAGTATTGGGGAACTCTCTGCTTACTATTCAACCCCAGAGCCAAGCACTGTCGGCGCGCCCACGAGAAATAGACGTTGCCAAGGGCTGGCCGCTTCCCTCTGAACATCTGAAAAGGCAACACTGTTCCAGTCGTACCAAAACACAGGAGATTAGACGAGTCAACGACTCAACAGACGCCAATCGGGGGTGGAGTAGGGTGATTTGTGACTTCCTGCACTGCCCGTTACATTTCCTACAGCCACAAAATTTCAGAGGCGTTGCTTTTTGCGCAGAAAATAGCTGTGCGGCTGATCACACTTGTCGTGGCACTATTGGCTCAGCCCCAAGTCGGTGTCTTACTGCACAGCCCGAGGCTTTTCGGGGCTGGAATTGGTGATGGATTTAAATTTCCCTGGTATCTCGGACCAAAATCTTTGTCGTACTTCACGCCTATTTGTCGACTACAAGATCTCTGAAACAATGACCAGCACTTTCAGAGCAGTTGGGAGCAGCGACGACGAGATCGAGCGTCTCAGGCTTAGACTCGTATCTGAAGACTCCAAAGGCCACAGCTGCCAGTTTTGTAGTGTTTTCAACATCAAGTTCCGCAGGTTGATCGATGGTCGCGTGGAGGCAAGTTCTGCTTCCTACTTAGACACGACAGAACGGGAAGTCCGCAGAAAAGCAGAACTAGGTTGCAGCTTCTGGGCAATGATCTGCGATCGCCTTACCCTTATCAGACTGACACAGAAGGCAAAGATCATCCTGGGAGAAGTGCCCGACGATTTGTGTTCCTCAACAGATCATTTATGGGGGCGGAATAACGATCGCTTTTTGAAGGCCCTTGAAGGCGAAGAGAAGAGCGAATTCTTACGACTTGAGCGAAAATCGGGAGTACACTGGGGCGATGACTTCGAGAGACCTTGTGACGGCCTCACTTTTGCCTCATCACTTCGAAGTCGGCCGCAAGAGAATGCGGTCCCAACAGATCTTTTGCGACTCAACTTTGTCAGCACCGTCGATTACTTCCGCTTGTACCTCTCGTTTAGGCTTTTGAAATCACCGGCTTACTCTGAGCGCCCTCTGCAACCAATGTGGTCTTCCATCATTCGGAAGGTCTCGTTCTTGGTTCTGATTCCCCCATGTAAGTTGCATTAAACTATCAATTCCACAGTTCGTGTGGACGCTAAATTTGGTCAAGTCAAGAAATTCGGGATTAATGGCAAACGCATGGACATTGCTTCACCCATGAACCTCGAGCCTAGCAGTCCTATGACAGTGGATCTGATCAAATGCTGGCTACAAAAATGTGAATTTCAACACCGATGTGGCCTTTTTGATCTGCCATCTTCGATGCCGTCCATGATATTGCGGTTGGTAAGTAGGGACTCTGCAGTATTGGTCGAGGTGACGCCAGGAATGAGAAAGCGCTACCTCGCACTGTCCTACTGCTGGGGGCAAGGAACGCAACGACTCCTATTATTTCGAAGCAACAAACCCATGTTGACCTCTGGCAGCGGTATCAAGACATCGCAGCTGGATGCAACAATCCGGGATGCTATGATCACAACGTACGAGCTTGGCTTCGAGTATCTCTGGATCGATGCGCTTTGTATTGTTCAAGACGACGAAGACTTTAAAGCGAAAGAACTACGAAAGATGGGCGATATATACCGGAACGCCGCCTTCACCATAGTCCCCTCCGCAGCGGGCGATGTTCGCCAAGGATTCCTCAAAAGACGACTTTCGACCCTAGAAAGAACTGTTCCAGCGGAAGGACGACCTCAAATTGTCTTCAAGATAGAAGCCGAATGGAAAGATGAGTGCTCGAATGAAACGACGCCGTTTTCTGCCATTCTTAAAGCGGAAGAACTACAGGGCGACAAGGAGCCTTGGTACCACAGAGCCTGGACACTCCAAGAAGCCCTCTTTAGCAGACGCCGACTACAGTATCACGAGAAACAAACAACATGGCGTTGCTACTGCGCGGGAGAAAAGATCCTGGATCATGATGGCTGGTTTAGTCGAAGCAATGAAGGAAGTGGGCATGACCTATCCGAAGTCTTGGGACACGTCACGCGCATGCTATGGAACAGCCAGGACCTGCCTCGCACCTCGGTGGTCTTTGGATACTGGTACTCTCTGGTGCGTACGTATAGCAGTCGATCGTTGACGTATTTCACGGATAGGCTTCCTGCTATATCCAGCACGGCAAGAGAGTTTTCCTCGATCTTACAAGATCACTATGTTTGCGGGCTCTGGGCATCTGACCTAGCGCTAGGGCTAGCGTGGACGACAGGCGTAAGAGATTTATCTTATGACAATAACTCGGTGAAAGGGCCCTCGTGGAGTTGGGCGTCGTATATCGGCAGCGTATATTGGAACCGTGGAGAGTGCAAAAGAAGCCTGGATTTTCAAGTTGTTCGGTTTTCTGAACTTCCAGCTGATCCATTTAGAGAGCCTGGGTCGATCGAGATTCACATCCGTGGCCTTCTCATGCCCTTCTCATACAACTTCGACCTTCACAACGAGGAATATTCTCTCGAAATGGACGATGACGATTCAAAGAATCCAGAATTAACGGTACTTACCGACTATTATGAGGATTCCAGGCTTGGGGACAGCCCTGAGACCGAGATTCACTTGCTGCCACTTATCGTCACCTGCAATCTAAAGGTGCAAGGCCTTGCCTTGATAGAGGATGTCCAAAGGCCTGGCAAGTATCTCCGCGTGGGCTTATTCATAAGGAGAAGGATTTGGGCAGTGCCCGATAATTATCCTGAAGACCTCGATATCCAAGGGGACTCCAAGTGGCCCGACGATGCGCCCGAGGATTACCAGAATCAACTGCGCAGTGCGTTTGGCGGGGAGAAGAAAGTAAAGGAAATTGTACTGGTATAGAGAGTTCTTTTGGCAATTCTAAGAGCAGTGCCTCTTTACCTCCCGTCACTGGGCTCGGCGTGTGGCTCACGAATCATAGTAAACAGCCTAATAGCCTCGCCCTCATCGTCGCAAATCATCTCCTTCTGGAACTTGAAACCCCATCGCCCATATATAGCCATATTGGGGACATCTTTACTTGACTCAAGATAGCACTTCATATCCTCAGCATCCGCTTGATCCGTCACCATTTTCATCATTTTGGCGCCCACGCCTTTGCCTTGTGCCTCGGGCAGAACCACCATGATGTTGAGGAAGTAGTAACCTCTGGGGTCTGTCCACAGTTCTTCTTGGGCTTTGGCTTGAGCCTCTTTCCAAATGTAGTATCTCTGGGAGTAGACGAAGGGGTGAGCGATGCCAAGACCCGGTGAGGGTGTGAATAGTGTCTTACCTTGACATTCAAACCACCGCGTCCGTACCACATATTGTAGTTCACCTGTCCGAACCACAGACGCCAGCCCTCGAGCCAATCGTTCCACGTTGATGGAGCATCGGCCGGCTGAGGGGGTAGCCACATTGCCACACCAAGTACTTTGTCATTTCCTTCCTCTTTAGCTACGTGAAAGATGCCATTACGCATTCCCCATCGCATTCTAAGAGCAAGTGACTGATAATTTCTCTCCTGGCTGAACTGTTGACAGCCAATTGTTAGCGAGAGGCTCCGGATCATTGAAAGTTCCTCTGGTGCCACCTACCTTGGACTGGTCGTAGACCCACGTATTGTATGGATCGCCAGCAAAAGCTTGTCTGCATAGTCCCGTTAGTCCACTTGCCGTATTTGATTTGTATTGTTTCAGTCTCACTCACTGAACTGCCTGGACAGCACCAGGTATATCTTCCTCAGTAAGGGTGGTGACGTGGATCGCCATGATGAATGATGAGTGAAGGCCCGGGAGCGGCGCAAATTCTGGACGACGCGCGGAGAGATGAGATATCAGCGATCAGATTGGCAACAGTCTCCTTTGTGACAGGTCGCGTGACCGAGAGAACCCGTTGACTATTATTCACAGCAAAAACTGCTTCCAAGCTAGCCCGGACGCGGGGTTGCAGCCGTTTGGCTTCGGAAAGGCCCTGCGGGGTCGAGATAAGATCGCACAGAATTGCCCTGTAAGGTTAGCGGGATGAGATAAGTGATGATAAACCCCGCCATCGGGGAAGCTCAGCGCCACCACGCGTGGCATTCACTCCTACTGACTGCGATAACTAATTGATCGACTACATCTGATCACCTTGACATGATTGACTATTACTGTGACTGAACAATTACTACGACTGCAACAGCCGAGATCCGAACGCGAAGAATTGATGATTAAGAGCTGAAGAGCGGCAATTGGCCAATCGCATCTGGATGCTGTCACTGCGCCAGTGCGGTGGCGCAAGGAGCCTCAACATGACGACGATGGTAGGGATACCCTCCGTGGAGATGGACAGGTGCTTAAAGCAAGAATCGGACGAATTCGAAACCTTCATCACGTTGACAGGTTCGTACGCGGCCGCAGCTTATTCGACAGATAGGCCGTCTTCTTATTTTTAACCCCGCGGTCACTCCGAAGGGACCTCCAAAGTCAGCCGTGGCCCCCAATGACGCTGGCAAACTTTGGCGCACTGGTGTTATTAACCATGTTGAACGGTATCTGGTATTGCAGGGCGTGGGTATGTAGCTCGGAATCTTACAGGCGCAGATGAGGCAGATGCAATCGTTTGCCGATCGGATGATCACACGAGAGATGAAATTACGGATGAGTGTTTGCGTGTCGTGAAAACGACGCAAACAAAACCGGAAGATTCACCCGCTCAATTCGGTGATACTAATTACGAGCCGAGCCGTTGGGGGAAATTGCGGCTTAATTGAGGCGGATCGTGGGCATGAAAAAGAAACGAAGGCGTTTCTGACCAGAGCACGCTTGTGTAGAGGACCATGACCGAAAACAATACTGTTGGCGATGGATGAAAAGGGGAAAAGGCACGAAGAGGCAATTGTCGAACATGGATCAGGCATAGTTCGGATGAAGAGGGCACACGTGAATTGTCAGTTGCGATTGGTCTTGTTATATCCGTACGTGGTGTACTATGTAATTCTTCGGACTGTTATCGATTCAAGTTGATGGCCAGATTGATTAGTACAAGGCTTAGTGGCGTTTCGCAGTCAGATGGTTGCCGGGCTGTGTTGTGTGAGAAGAGCGTATCGTCATTGTCCGATGTGCCTGTTGGTGGTGGGCGGAAACTCTGAATCCCGAATGACCGCAGCAAGCGTCAATTAGTGCGCGGTTGAGGCGGCTTGCTGCCACACTCCATGTTGCCTCTCCCGTCGTCCGAATTGCGACGGTATTTCTGGAGACTCGTTCAACACGTTGCAGCGACGCGTTCTTCAGCTCAATGCAAAAGTCTATCTAAAGCAACAGCACAGAGGGCCAGACTTTCAGGGTCGAATCAGGTCAGATGGCGACACAGCGACCACAGAACACAACCACGCGTTCCGTCAGCCGTGGGCCGTGGGGGCGCTGGGGGGAGGGAGCAGCAGCAGCATTTTATGGGCCTTTCCCCCCAATATAAAAAAAGCTGGGAATTTCAGGTTTATTGCGTGTCGATCACTGCCGCGGGAGGATCGGAGCAGCCATGATGCAACCGATTCAGGGGCGCCCTTGCTCTCCCCGTTGAACTGTGGAAACTGGAAAGACTGCACTGCACCTGGTAACTGGGCACTTACTGGACACTGGGCACTTACTGGACACTGGTCACACTCAACTGGACGTTGCCTCAGGTAAAAGAGTGGAGAGGCGGCGGCAAGTGTGAGCCCCTGACTTGTTGCATTGCACAGCACAGCTCACAGCATTGATGAGGAGCACTGCGAAGTGTCCTTTTTAAGACTCGAACTGCACGTCGCAGATCCCGTTCGTCCTGTCTCATCATCCCAATTGTCACTCGTCGCGTCGTCTCAATCCCCCCCGGCCGTCATCTCAACTCGCCCAAACTCTCTTTTTTCCACGGCCAGGCGATTGACTCGGATACACTCACTCACTCACTCACGCACATTTAATTGCACTCGCATGCTCCCGCGAGTGCACTCACCCGCCCGAGCAAGACCGCTCTACCAGACGCCATCACCATGATCAACAACGTCTGGGACAAGTCTGCGCGGGCGCACAGGGGCCGCGAGCAGGAGACGAAGCTCCTCCCGAGGACAGAGCAGGATGGCCGCGACTGGCGCGAGGGCGACGACGAGAAGCAGCAAAAGGCCCAGGGCGCGGACTCGAGGAGGAACAGGGACAAGATCAGGTCTCTCGACGGTCTCCGCGGCATCGCCTGTCTGATCGTCTTCAACTACCACTTTTTCTGGCCATGGACGCCCTTCATCATGCTGGGAAACGGCGCGTTTCCCCCAGGAGCCCCTGAGCCGTACGTTGGATGGCACCAATTGCCCATCATCTGCTTGCTGCATCGCGGCCGCCCCATGGTCGCCATCTTCTTCGCCATATCCGGTTTTGTGCTCTGCAGGCACATCTTGAGAGCCATCCACGAACGACGTGTCGAGGCCGCCTACAAGAGCCTCGCATCGTCCGTCCTGAGGCGCGTCTTCCGTCTCTACATCCCGCCCACCATCAGCATGGCCTTGGTAGCCTTGCTTGCTCAGATGGGCGCCTTCAAGTCCGAGAACGCCATCTTCAAGGGGCCTGATTCGGCCTACATCAACGGCACCGTCACCTTTGCCCACCCTCAGCTCGGCGAGTCCTGCATCAACGGGACCGTTGCCGCCGCCGGCCCCAAAAGTGTCGCCAAATACCTCCACCTCCAAACCCCGCTTACCCTGGGTAACCTAACCAATTTGACCGCATCATCAGACCAGCTCTGCTTAAACATGACGTCCCAGCTCTTCATGCCAGCCATGCTCTACAGCTTCGTTGACAGTCTCGAGGTGGACCTCAAGCCCGAGAACAAGTCAGCAAACGCCACTCTGAAGCAGGTGGAATCCACCAAGCCGCGGCCCCGCGAGGAGAAGACCGGGGGTGGGCACCTGGAGAAGATCTGGGGAAAGCACAGGTCATCCACCCAGGAGCAGACCGAGAAGGACATGGCCGAGGCCGCAAAGGCCAAGAACCTCACCACCACCCACAACATCACCTGGGTCCAGATGGGCGGCTCGTGGGAGGAGCACCCCATCATCCACGACAACATGACCTACGCCATCAAGAACTTTACCAGAGTCTATGCTGAGTGGGCGAACCCTTTTAACTTTGGCCACTACCACACCCGTTACGACCCTCACACCTTTACCATCCCCATGGAGCTCCGCGGATCCATGTTCATCTACCTATTCCTGCTCGGCACGGCCGCCATCAAGGCGAAGTGGAGGATGGGCATCGGCAGCTTCCTCTCCGTCTACAGCTTGATCTTCGGACGCTGGGACATGGCTGCCTTCATGGGTGGGATGGTGTTCTCCGAGATCGACATCCGACGTACGTCCGACACCCACGACGGCTCACTCGGCTACCCCGGCAAGAGTGACCCCCGAGGCCGCCGAGCAACCCTCCTGCAGAAAATCATCTCCGCAACGGCGACCCGTTGGATCACCATGTTTGTGGCACTTTACTTCCTCTCCTACCCCGACGCCTCGGCCGAATGGACCCCAGGCTTCGTCCTCCTCTCGTCCCTCGTGCCCCGCTACTATATCCCCCTCTCCGGCTGGATGTTCTACCAGTCGATGGGAGCAATCCTCCTCCTCCCCTGCATCCTGCGCAGCCCCGTCCTCGTCCGCCTCCTGGAAGGACAGGTGGCGCAGTATCTGGGCAGGATCAGCTTCTCGCTGTACCTCGTCCACGGCCCCGTGCTTCACAGCCTGGGCTTCTGGCTCATGCCGAGGCTCTTCGAGAACTTTGGCCGCGCCCAGGGCTACGTCCTTGGATGGATCATCCTGATGAGTGTAACATTATATCTGACGAACTTATGGAACAAGAAGATTGACGGCTGGAGCACAACCGTCGGCAGAAGGGTAGAGAAGGTGCTGATCGACTCGGCGTAGGCGTTGAAAACTGTCAGAGGCATCGTCGCTCTAGATAGAAATTGATTTGGCGTTTCGGGCTCAGGTATTCGGTCTTCGATTGTCGCTGTGAATGAAGGTGACTGTCTCCAGTTGTTCAAGCAAACGATTCGGCTTGATGTGACCGTTGGGCAAGCGTCCGGCTCGCTCGGCTGTCAAATATTGGCTTCAGGGATCTCAGCGTATGAAGGGCAGGCGTTGGGAGCGGCCCCGGTTGATGCTCTTGATGTACTTTGGCCCCGTGATAAAATCACTGGAACCTTGAATTGTCCCTGATCTTGAATATATGAGATCGGTAGAACGTTGACTAAGAATTTACATGAAGCCTCAAATCTCTCTAACACCACTCAGCCCCTGGAAGACGCCGTCCAAAGCACATCCATCCCCTGCCAAGCCAATTAGACATTCGCAGAGTTTCCTAGCTGGCGGGATAGCAGGATCCAGTCACCGCACGAGGTAGCATTAGAGATGAGCCGCGTCTTCAGGTCCACCCGTAAAATATCATTCCCGGTGAACGAGACGGGCGTTCCTGCCGGTACAGTCCTAGAATCAAAGTTAAATCATTTTCAGCCACAGTAGATCAGCTCAGTCAAACATACGAGTTGTATCCCGTGGTAACGGCGGTATACTGCCAATTGTACGCAATCTGGTCGCACGAGTGCAGCAGGAACGTGGGCGTCTGCGTGCTGTTCGTCGTGGTCGCGTTCTGCGGCGCGATGATGGCGTCCCAGAGCTGGTCGATGTTCAGCGTCGGGGGCCCGAAGGTGTCGTCGTAGCTCGTGACGTTTTCCGCGACGACGGCGGCGAGGTCGGCCTTGGTGGAGATGATTGGGGTGTCGAAGATGGCGAGCCAGCGGCGCGCGATATCCCAGGCCTCGTCTTCGCAGAGGCAGGAGAGTTGGACTTTTGAGTGGGAGGAGGGGAGGGAGGGTGCGTTTGTTGTTGTTGTCATTGTCCTGCCGTGCGCTGTAGCTGCGAAAGCGGCGAGGGGTAGTGAGAGGAGGGTTGATGGACGCATTTTGGATGAGGTAGATGTTGAGAGGTGGGGATGTAATTCAGGATCCGTTGATGCCAACTGCGTGATGGGCCTTTTTGAATGGATGGATGTTTGTTGGCTGCATTGGCTCCGTCCGCCACGAGGGCTTGCGATCCCTTCTATGGCACACTTTTCAGACTTCATTCGAATGCAGACGGCTGCGAAGGACAACGTGGTAGAGCATGTGAGTAACTGGAACGGTGGCTGGCCCGGCGACAGGCTCGACGTGTAAGTCGTGAGGAATGTGGCGTCTCTGCATGGCAACATGGCACTGAAGGCGGCACTTTTTCAGCACGCCACGAGGGCCCCCACAACTGGCAATCAAATCACTCTCAATCATTCTAGATTCGTGCGGGAACCAATAACAGCTCTGGGAAAATGCCTACGGTACCATATGGATTGTGTTTCCTGGGAAGAAGCATGCGTTTATGCGGCCTGGCTCACTGCCTTGCCTTCCGACACTCGCGAGAGCCCAAAGCTCTTGCGTACATAGATTGGGGATAGAGGGCTTTGTTCATGTTGTGGCAGAGCCCTGGTTCCTAATGCTGGCCGCATGCAGTTTGGATTAGTTTGATGCGCGGTGGAAGCTTGACTGCCACTGCGAGATCTATCGTGTTGTGACTAGGTAATACCAGACATCGTGGATGGCAAAGAAGTGAATACCGAAAATAACTGCGGGGGATCTCGATTTTCTGTAAATTGACTCTGCTGGAAGATATTATGTATAAAAGTTCGGACTGCGCGCAGGCAGCTCGCTTGCACGAAGATGAGACAGAACAGGATATTAGACACACCACCGACGGAAGATATTGCAACATAGAAAAACGCCGGTCAAGACATTGGGAACTAAAGTCCTTTTGGGGCTAGAGTGAGACAACAACAGCAGACTTACGGTTCAATCCCGTTGGAGTGTCGAATCAGGCTTGTCACTTCAAGAAAAAGTTCAACCCCTTGAGACATGTACATACCGTGTGCTTCCCGTAGTGCTTACTAAACGCGCGCAGCCAAGACGAGACCGCCGACATCAGCCAGCAAACGTGATCATATTGCTTCACATCACGAAGACAGTCAGTGTACTGTGATATGCATTTGTCCTTTTTCAAGTCCCTTGCAGCTATTACCCGCAACATCATTCCTAATTTGGGAAATATATGTTGTCGGGCCCCGTTGGGTGGCGCAGCGGGCCGGGCGGGAGCTGCCGGATGGGCGAACGCAGGCATGTCAGCTTAGTCTCTTGGCTGTTCCTGGCCCAGACTTCCTTTGGGAAGATCTTCTGTGGAAGCAACCAATCTCCACGCATTAGCAGTACAACTTCTCCACAGCGTTTCTGTCTGTGCATTCAAAGGACTTGTAAGGGGCACTTATCTTGCCCCTGGTCTGACTTCATTCTCAGCTCTAGTCCTAGAATGGTGAAATGAGAGCCTATGTCCAAGAGTGGAGCAGTGATCAGCTGAAAGTTAGACTTTGTAAAATCGTCCGGTGATCTCTCAGTCTTCCATGTATCAGGGATCAGATCATTTGATGGAATTGTACCGACCGAAGAAGTCCAACAAGCCAGCATCCTGGGATAAAAATGACGAGTGAGTGTGGATAGCCGTTGTCTCACATCAACCCGTGACATGAAAGGAATTAACATACATAGTAGAATCCTTCCTGTGAAACAAGGATGAACGACTGCTGTAAGCAGCCGTAATGCCAATGATAGCCAGTGGGGTATGCAAATTCCGCTTCAAGATGCTCCTGAGGCCGTCACCGGGCGGTAGATATCTATAAAAATGCTTCTGCGTTATGACATGCTTATAGAAGATCTCAAATAGACAAAACAGCAAGATCAATATCCATCGTTCAACGCGTATCGGATTTCTCCCTTTTCTTTCTCACAACAAATCGTATTGGCAAGGCCAATCAAAGACCATCACCTTGACCTCCCAGGAGAATGCTGCTTCATCATTTCTCACTTCTGTGGAACATCTTGAGGCACAATACGCCCGACAAGAAACTAAAACGGATTGATAACCGGGTGAGGTCGTTAGTTTGATCGCTTGCCAAGTGGGACTTTCCTTGGCTGTTTTATACAGCCAATCGAGATCATCTTGGCGCTTATGTGTGTACTCACTTTTTCAACTGGTTAAGCTGTAGCTAAGCGGCTCGGTTGCAACTTTTGCTCAAATGACAACATCCAATAGCCCAATCGAGATAGTTTCAAAGTTGGTGATCGTGACTTGTGGAGCCGCTGCCATCAAATCATCATTGTCAACTCATAATGATGTGTATTGTGAGTCTGGCTCAACAGACGATCCAGAACGCATATGAGGAGATGGACTATCAGTCGAATATAAATATGCCCATCGTCCTCTCAGGACCTTACATCTTTTCCAGCCAGTCTCCATCCGCATCTTCACCATCTTCATCAACAAATCACTTCCCCAAAGACCACTATCTTCACACCAATAACCCCCTCTTTCAAAATGCTCATCTCTAACATCTTCACCACCGTCCTCACGGCCTGCGCCGTCCTGGGCTCCACCGCCGCTGCCGCCGACTTCAAGGTCAAGAAGAGCGCCAAGTCCAACTGCTCCGACGGCGGCGGCCCGACGCGCGAGTACAACCGCGGCGCCTGCAACCCGCTGTACAGCACCGATCACGGCATGAGGGTCCTCGAGCACAACACCGCTTGCAAGAGTAAGTTACCCCCTCTTATTGGGTCCAGCTTCGTGGTGGAGTCATGGCTAACTTGGCCCGATCAGTTCGATGCTACCCCGGCGGAAACTGCGACGGCGGCGTGAAGAGGGCCTTCAGCTCCCACCAGTGCCACTCGCTGCAGGGATGCTGGTCCTTCAGAGTTGAGTGCTAAAGAAGGCACTCGTAGTTGAGCCAGGGTGGTTGATCGAGTGATGGCCGGGCTCAGCATGAAAGTCCGAGGACGGGGGACTAGGGTCTGCTTTTATGATTCATCTGTCACTCTTTTAGAGCTCTACGAGCATTTGAATAGCCAACTATACACATTCTTTTGTTTATTTCATACGTCGAAGCATAAACGTGCGTGTAATGTAGGCATCGAAGGTGTTTGTGAGGCCATGAACGTCCCGACATTGCGATCGTTATCTGAGATATCTCGGGCTGTGAGCAATAAAAGACTTGCCGGAACCAATCAGATCGGTTTAAACGATTTATCGGGAAGCTTTAAGCCAAGGTCGAAAGCGACCGCCATCCATAGAAAGCCAGGTTCAAATCGCAGTCTGGGGTATAAGTATAATTGCAGCGATCACTGCCTGAGCTAGCACGCAGTATGAGAATAAGCGGGTAAGGAGGACGAAAGGTGACAAATGGTGCTACGAGACGATACCGGTTCAATAAGAGTCTCATTCTCTGCTGGGGTATTTTTCAAAAGCCTAACATGTACTGGTAAACTCCCTGACGTGAGATTGCTGATGAGTGGCGCCAAGTGCATTGCCTTTGGAGGCTTCGATAGTTTGAGTCGTAGGGAAGGTATTTATAAAGACGAAGGACTTTGCGATCAGCGCCGACAAGGCGAGGGATTTTCAGATTTATCTACAAAAGGCTTCTCATCTCACTTTTCGACAGATCAGACAACAAGAACGATAATACTACAAGTACAGCCCCTCAGGGAATGGTTTTCTGGGTTGCTGTACGTCCAGCCATGGATGTTGACCCGTTCTGCTTGTTTGGTAACACCTTATGACAACTAGTCTACTGGCTCTAGCCTCCCTTTCTTTGGAAGTATTGCTTGGGTATGATGCTTTCAGAGTAGAACTATGTGCGACAGCTTGATTGAAACTTCCGTCGTGGCTAATGTGGGCTTGAACATTGAGTATCCATGGCCGAACTATCAATAGCCAGTGAGGGATAGGAGGTCGTTCTTCGCCTGCCGCAAATCTCCGCCTCTGTTCGTCCAGACAATGTCAATGAGTCGATTGAAATAAAAATGACCTCGGAACTAAGTTACCACGAAAAGAATTTAAACCCAAGAATATTGTTTTCTGTTGAAAGAGCAATCAGACACTGACTCGCCGGGATTTTAAATAGAGACTGGGCAACTGGGTTGATTTCATAACGCACGAGCATATATACAATTTGGCATGGAAACTGCGCCGTATTAAATGTCACATATGGCCTGAAAATCAGGAGATCAAGAGAAGCCGACAATGCGCTCTGAATCAGCAATCTTTTCACTCGAAAATATTCTCATTAACACATTTAAAGCGAAGGAGTGAGTGGCTGTGCTTTAAGCCTTTGCGCTGATTGACCCGGCATGGTTTGCACCTGGCGTCCTGTACCATTTCTTATTGTTTATCCACGTCATGCTGACTATTACTCAAAAGACCCAACTTGTACTTTATATACAGCAAAGGAGTTTAGAAAAGCAGGACTAGATCAAAGCCTACATACATGCAGTATTTCTGCCTGTCGTTGAAGATCATGAAGTTGAAACGGTCGTAGTTCAGTTTGCTAAGACTCAGGACTGCATGAAAAGTTTTGCCTGAGTATACATACTGAATTTTGAAGATACGTAAGTAGATATCATGACAGGAATATATTCAGCGATCAGTGTCGCTGCGACAACACGCACGCGCGTTCTCCTTAAGAAAGGTGCCACCCGTTACGCTAGTAATATCGGAAACCTAGTGTATAAACACCTCAGGTTTGAATGCCGAAGCTCTCCTGAGGAGAACGAATGAGATTCTCACCTGAGTGGGAGGCTTAACATGGCAAGTAATTGATTGCCTTTACAAGTAAACCAGTCCATCATGAGTCCTCTGACCAAAGTGGTTAGCATTGTAAATCTTACCAGAAAATATGAGTAACGAATAAGATCTGAGTGACGACAAACAGCGAAAGGCAAGGCCTTACGAACGAAAGACGGAAGTCTGTTGGTTTGATGAGTCGTTTGGCATCCATAAATAACAAACGCCTTTTGTCTTGTTCAACTGAAAGGTTTTCCAGGCGATTTTTCCGCTCACACAGCACTTCGATCGATGAGGCAGAACTCGATGCCAGTAGCATCACAACTGCGGCTCCCGCGACAGCTGTTTTGCAAATAAACGAGAGCAACCCACCACAAAACGGCACCTATCCTGTGGCATCCTCGCTGTCTCCAATCTCTCATGCTTGTCTGGTATTCTGACATATCAGTACTAGAATACATGGCTTTATGAAAGCGGGAAAGGGAGCTGAGACCCCTCGCGCTGCGGACGGCACAAACTTGCAGAAAGACCGACTCCCTATGATTGCAAAGGTCTCAAATCGAGATTGAATTGCCCTTGTGGTTCTTGGAATATTTCCTAGCATCACTTCCTTTTATACCGTGCGCTTGCCTTCTTACCACAAGAGAGATGGACGGAGGGAGCGCTGCGGGCGATGTAGGCGATGGATACTCATTGGTGTATGATGGCATCCGAGATAAGGTACTGCAAGCTATAATGTAGCCTGGAGCGTCGTCTACTGGGCTACACGCATATCCATGATTTAGCATCAGCCTTCTCCAACGAACCCATCAAGCAACACCAGAGTTGAACCGGACCCCAAACCGAAAAGAACTTCTTCTCTCTGGCACAGGACTTGAACAAGGCTGGTATTCTAAAGTCAAAGGTCAGTTACCATGTATAATGACAGAGACCAAGCCCATTGCAAACGCGCCCACACACACATTCCCGCACTAAAACATTCCCCATCAACCACAACCATGGATCACCATACCTCTACACCAGTCCTCGATTTCTCCGCTGGCAAAGACCTCTTCCGAATCGAAAGCGGCCCGAGACCCGAGACCCGAGACGCCTCCAGTTTTCTCGGCGCCTACTATCCGGATCGACGGTCCCGCAACAATGCCGACGACCTTCGCGCATTCTCCTCGCTGTTTTCAAGCAATCTCCTAAACGAGGCCTAAACGAAATTTCTCCGCGCTGAAGAGAGGGACGATGCTCACGGACAGCGATCACGAATCGGTCCTGTCCAAACCCATCTTGTCAAACAAATGTCAAGGCGGGGGGGTGGTAAGCCGCTACTGCTGCAGAAGCTGCTGCTGTTGTGTCGTCTCAACAACTTGCAAGACCTCAGACACAGATAGAAGAAGCGACGACGACGTCTCGTACACACCGCTCAATCCGCCCACGGCTGTCCAACGCCGACTTCAAACGTCCTCCAACAATTCGCCCCTCTCAGGTGGCAGGTAGACAGACAGACAAGCAAAACGTCTTCATCCCATCGCCCCATGCAAGGCGCGTCAGATACTGGCAGATCGCCCGAATAAAACAGGCGGCGGCTGGCGCCTGAGACCCAGGAAAGCTGTCAACGTCTCCGGCTAGCCCCATTCTCCTTCCCCTCTCTCCGTATGTTTCTATGCGTTTGGCCAAGAAAAGAAAAAGAGGAAAGAGAAAGTGCTCCATCAATACCACGCCTCACATCAGAAAATATCCCGAAAGTGACACACGCCGTGAATGTCCAGTGACGGGTGTTTCGTCCCTTGGCGCTCTACATTAGTCCAACCCCGGACCAGACGCGAAGAGCCTCATGATCGAAAATGGTGCATGTTAGCCGATGACACGTGCGGAAGGGCGGTAACATGGCAGGGTTGGCATGAACCCCCCGGGCACCCATTTTTTGGCGGCGGCGGCGGGTTTCGCCTGAAGTCGGACGGGGCTGTCGGTTGGTTTTAGTTTTGTTATATCAATGTCTGGAAAAACACGGCGACATGCTATTTGCCATGCTCATGGCAATTGGCCTGGAAGGGGACAGTGGGACGTCTCTCCGGCAAGAATTGCCGATTGTATGTTGTATATTCTAGACAGCGGCATTTTTTTAGGGCTGGATTGGGCTGAGGTTGTAGGGGAGATGGATCGTGGTCGTCGTAGTCCTTGTGTTCATCATCGAACTTCTTCGTCATTGTCGTCCACCTTCAGGTTCAGCCTCACGTTCATCCTGGCGTCTATCATCATGCCTCGATCGTCAGACTTTTCTGTCCCCATCAGCAGACGCCGAGGAGTAATGCGGCTCTAGACCGGGCGCTTGCATACTGTCTCAAACGGCTGCGTGGAAAAATAATGCCTCGGCACTTGAACCATGTTCAACTTGAATAGGTTAGAGAGAACGAATTTTGAGATAGCGAAGACGAACGATCCCAACCGGCACTTGCCAAGTACGATAGTAGCCAATAATGAGAGTCATTCAGAGAGCTCGCCAACCAACGCAGTCAAACATATCTCACTTGGCTTGGCTTGGCTTAGACTAATGACCTGAGTCGAGATGGTTGCGAAGCTGTGAGAAGTCTGCTCAGTCATCCCATCCCAAGTCTAATTATGCTTTTCTCTCAGAATAAAACCGCGGAGACTTCAGCAGCGTTCGGAGAAGGCGAAGAAAGCTTGTGAATAGACGGCAGGCAAGAGGCAAAAAGCTTGGCTTCTCGCATCCCCTCTCGCTAAAACATCAGAGTCGGGCTGTTTGTACGACACGGGCAGCCCTGCCTCGGGTTCGTTTGCCCAGGAACACCTTACATGCCAAGGGGACTGGTAGGGCGGTGGTGATGGGCGATTGGTACGGGTAGGTGACCGAGGTGAAGGTGCTCTGTGCTGTGGTGTGTGAGAGAAAGACTTTTCCGCGTAATGGAAGTGTAGCAAGTGTTGGGAGGAAATCCAGAGATTGGACGACGTCAAAGGGAGGGTAAAGATCAGTCCAAACACAGACGTGAGGCTTTCTGCGAAGCGGCGTGTCGAGGATGGGTTGAACCTGCTACTCCTTTGGTTTGTCGAAGGAACAATGCGGTTCCCACTATTTTTGGCATGTGTGGTGAACTGTTGAGCCTGGAGTTTGAGTGATGTGATTCGGGGGTATTAGTGAAGGGAGGAGTGAAGTGTTTCGTTTCGCCCTGGGAGCGGATTCGAATTACCCCGACTCTCGTCTGAGAAGAGACAGGCCACGGAGGGCGAAACATCTGGGTCGGTTAGACGGCGGGTTGAAGATGGGTCTGGGTTAATATCAGTAGGGCGGCTATTGAGTTGGCGGCCATGGGTCGGCCACTTGGCTGGATGCGGCTGTCTGTCCCGTGGAAGAGTGCTGGATGGGATCCACGCGGAAGGGTTGATGGCGAGGAGATGGTAGAAAGGTGGATGGCATGTGTGCGCCTGCGTTGATCCGCGGATCTCCCCTGTTTGTTCTGGGGAAGGGGAAAGCCAAGGGCCGCGGGATGTGAGCAGCGAAGGTCAGGCACCAGGTGCTAGAGTCACGAGGAGAGACAGGAGTGTGCAGGCGGTGGAAAGCCAGACGGTGGAGTGGATACTGATTGATGCCAGATCTCGGGAAGCGAATCTTGCTTGCGGTCGAGGTTGATGGGGACCCAATGAATGCAATCTTGGAGTCCGCGGGTGCTACTCGTCGAGGCAACATGGCCGTCGAGAGAGCAGGGGACAATGGTCTTTCCCCGCGAATAGCAGTGGTGGTTGGCCAGGCGAGGTGGATATGGAAGGGCGAAGACATCAGACGCCAATGCTGCCCCCAGTCGATGTTCTGCGACGTGGTGAGAGACGGCAGACGAGGGTATGACGACGTTTCCATGTGCAGGCGAGTCGGGGAACGGAGGAGAAAGGGGGATGTGGCTTGTCTGGTTGGTTGGGATCGCAGTGACAGGACGACGCAGACAAGCAACGACGACAAGCCTCGCGACGTAACGCAACGGTGGAACTTGGTGAAGAGCAAAGGCACCAATGCTTGATGGTCAAGGACATGGGGCGGTGGACTGCAGATTCGTGAGTGGTCTGTCAATGTATCGTCGGAGGATTTTCTCTTGGCCCCCCGGGACCAAGGCGGAGATGGCACGGAAGAAGTCCAATGACGATGAGGCCAGAGGACGGACGACAGGCTAGTGACAGGGGAGCGGTTTGGTGATGCGCTGACCGACCGAACAGACCAAGGCTCGAGTGCCAGGGGTGAAGCTTGGATGTTGTCGGGATTCCTGGGAGATGGAGAAGTGGATGAAGCGAATGCTTGTGAGAGAAGTTGACGAAGGAGACGCAAAGATGGAGGAGACTGAGGAGATGCACGATGGACGAGGGGGAAAGGCAAGGCAAAGGGAAAGGATGCAGACTGAAGGCGCCCCCCGCGCTGAAACAGGGCTCGTCGCGGAAGTGTCAGAGGGCTGACGGAGGGTGAAGCACATCCGAGCGCCAGCCTCTTTCAGCGGGTCCCGCCAATGAGAGGCCCCCGAAGGAGAGAAAGTGGAGACTTGCCAGGAGCCCCTGGGTCGCTGGGCGGGCACTACGGGCCTAAACCTTATTTCGGCTTCGACGTCGTCCGACTTGGTTGACACGCGCTACCACCCAATCCCAGTCTACGGTCTCGTCTCTTTTCCTCCTTTTGCCCTCCCTCAAGCGACTGCCATCTTGTCTCTCTGGGCAGACAGACAGACAGACAGCCTGCCGACAAGCGCCCCGTGTGCATTTCCTGTCTTGTCTTCGTTGCAGGTCCTGCGCCGTCGCCGCCGGGGGCTTCAGGGAACTGACCGTTGGATCAAGTGTTGAGAGCCATTCACACAGAGACCGTCACCCGGGGCAAAAGCACCGTTGCCTCACCTGCTGCGTGCTCTGCGTCAGTCGGCGAGTCGAGGACCGTATGTGTGTACGGTATGCTTGTGCTTCGGCGCAAGTATGGTGTGGTGTGGTCTGCCTGTGGCTTGAACCTCCGCGGACTGATATCATGAGATGACTTTTCTGTCTCGACTGGGCGGACGAACTGCCGTTACAACCTCTGCCACACCACCACCGTCCCGTCATCTGTGTCATGAACGGAAACCTAGCCAGTTGGAGGGAGGCAAGGGCCGCCGCATTCTTTTCTTGTCTCTGTCAGCCCGATATCAGTCAAAGTATATCGTCGCGGTGTGCAGGCTGGCAGCTGCGTTACCCTCTAAACCACGACCGAGAATAGCGTGTGACGATAGTGTTCCATTCCGCCGCCGGATGCTTAATCGACGTCGCAAAGCCACACTTGCCGTCTTCTCTTTTCAGTCTGGTCTCCGGCCCGTCATCATCGGTTGACGTTGACATGGCGCGGCGGCGGTGCGTTGCGTACGCGCAGTCCCAAGTCTTAGCCCTTGAGGATTAAGCCAAAGCTTCCTTCTCATTCGTTCACCTGCTCGTGGCATTGCTCGCGCGGCATCTTCTCGGATCGGCTTATCCAGATCCCTTCATTTCTTTCCAGAAACGGATGGCAGCAGCGCCGTTACTCGGCCACCACGGCTCCCAACCCTTACCATTCTCTTTCTTGCAGCGTCTCTTGGTTGTGTCTGGCAGTGCCTGGGCATTGGAGACCTCCTCCGCTCATCATCTGACAGGCGATGGAGACATGGGTGGCCTACTCTGTACGCTGGCAAGTGTTAGTCAAGCACGCAGGGCACCCAGGTGGATGAGGAAAGCCACCGACGTCGGCAGCATGTGTGCGAGAGCAAAGCAAAAGCAAGGCCTTCACTGCGCATTGCAGACAACCTCCTGCTGCTGCTGCAAGGCCATGGAAATTCTCCTGGCAGTGTTTCTCATCCATTCAACGGATCACCCCAAGTTGATTCCACGGCGCAGCGCTTCCAATTCTCAAGTTTTTCGCGCCCAGAACCCCGGTCAAAACCCGTTGTCTTCGCTAGGCGTCGGTGGCACACCAAAGACACCTCTCTTACACCCAAGAGCCCCCCCGGCTGTGATGGTCAAAACGTGTTTCAACCACGCACCGTCAGCCTCCTCACCCCTTCACCCACGTCCATCCGGGCAGCCACCCCTGCCCCGATACAACATCTCACACCCAAATGGCCCAGCCCATGTCGCCTCTCGGTGCATCAACCACCACACATCCCACCCCCCTGTCGACTCTGATGTCGACGCCTGGCCCGATTTTTTCTTCAGATGCAACGACGCCCGCCCGAGCAGGGGTCTGAGGTTTCTGGCATCTCTCTCTCGCAAAAGCGCAGACACCACACAACTCTTGGGACGATCCCGAAGGGTCGCCTTTAAAACCATGCCGTTCCCTCTCACCCCCTCTGCTTCCAGTTTCCCGTTCCTGGAGAAGTCATCAAAAAAGAGTTTCTTTCATTCGGATTTTATTTTCCTTTTTTATTTTTTCTTCAACCGCGTTTAATTCCAACCGTCTTCTTCCACCGAGGCTAGTCCTATCAACAGCGCAAGTCGCTTTTTCACAACAAACCATTCGATTCTAGTAGTCACTCTCTCGACGAATACTCTTCGACTTCATCCTTTTTACCGGTTTCTTCAAACGAACTCGATTCAAGATGCATATGTCCGCTATTGTTGTCTCGGCCCTGGCCGCTGTTGCTCAGGGTAGGTTTTCTGGAGAGGCGGGATCAGGGAAAGAGTCAACAGACTAACACGAAATCCAGCCGTCGACGTCCAGGTCGTCTCCGTCGCCTCGACCAACAACACCCTCAAGTTCTTCCCCGACAAGATCAACGCCCCCGTCGGCTCCATGGTCCAGTTCCAGTTCCGCGGTGGCAACCACTCCGTCGTCCAGTCCACCTTCGACAACCCGTGCATCCCCATCCAGAACGTCAACACCTCCGCCAAGGGCGTCTACTCCGGATACCAGCCCGTCGCCGCCTCCACCGCCAAGGGCCAGATTCCCGTCTTCACTGTTGAGGTTAAGAGCGCCACTCCCATGTGGCTGTACTGCTCCCAGGCCAAGCATTGCCAGAACGGCATGGTGATGGTCATTAACGAGAAGTAAGTTCACCTTTTTGCTTTTCGAATTTTCTTTACCGCGGTTCGCGGTGTTGTCCGGAGAACCCTTTTTTCCCGCACGTGGATACTCCTGGTCTGTCGGTCAAGTGTGACGTGAACCTCGCGTTTCACATCTCAGACGAGACAGAGGGGTGGCCGAGATGCATGAACCACCGCGCACGGAGACACTACAAAACCAAAATACGATCAAACTGCTAACAACCCGCCCAGCACCAATGCGAACGCCACCCGCTCCCTGGCAAACTACGCCAAGGCCGCAAAGAACGTCGCCCAAGCCCTGATCCCCGGCCAGTCCGCTGGCGGCGGCTCCGGCTCCGGCTCTGGCAACGGCGGCGGCAGCGCGTCCCCCACCACTGGCGGCGGCAGCGGCTCCGGCTCCGGTTCTGGATCCGGCAGCGGTGCTGGTGCTTCCGCCACCCCCTCCTCCCCTCCCACCGCCGGCGCCGTCTCCCTCAGCGCGCCCGGCACCCTCCTCCTCGCCCTCGGCGCCACCTTCATGCTCATGTAAGGTGTTCAGCTGGCGTGACAAATCGGCGGATTATTATTCCCATGCAACGCAGCTTGTTATCACAAGCGACACGAGACGAGGAATATTTATGGAAGGGGTGGGTGTAACGGAATGGGCCAGGAGTTGGTCTGGTTACGGTGTACCATTGCGATGATGATCTTAATACCATTCACTTTTTTATGTCATGTTGTTTTTATCTATCTTGTCCTGGCAAAAAGCAGTTTTTCACTTTTTGCACGAAACCAAGCTGCTCTTCAACAGGGACAGCAGCTGGCGAATGAACTGGTCGAACGCTTAGGGGAGGATGAGAGAAAATTCAAAACTAGACGGGGACTATTTCCTGTGTATATAGTTCCGCGCCGAGAGATCGGCGTGACTCTGCATGTTTGCTGCTAGCACATCTAAATCGAGTTTCTTGATTCTGGTAAATCTTTCGTTTCGCGTCTCGTACAAAAAGCCCTTGATAAATAAAACAGCGTTGAAAAGCATTTCTACCAACCAGGCCAATGCGAGCCATGTTACAAAGAGTCATGTTGCCCAATTATGAACTGCCCATTTTTAGCATGCATGACCATTGTGACGGGCAATGCTCCTAGAGCTCGTCCTCCGTCGTTGCTCGCTGTTATTCAGCTCAATGGCACTGGCCAGTCTCGTTCTCGGGATCGGTCATACTCATCGATTTCTGCAGATGCTCTGGTCTCAGGTTAACACGACGGACAACAACACTGTCATGCGAGCAACATATTTTCGGCCAGCCTCGCACAAGTCCAACGGCGCTCAATGCACACTACGATGTACAGAAATAGAAATATATTCAATGGAAAAAAAGGCCGAACCACACCGCTTTTGCAGCCCGTTACTTCTGCTCCTCCTGCCCGGGAATCTTCCTCTTAACCCGTCCCTTGGCCGCCTGCTCGCACAGCTTCGGCGGCTTCGTCTTCTCCAACCAGCCCTCCTCCCTCTTGACGCGGCCGACCTTGATGTACTTGTCGCTCTTGCTGAAGAAGTCGACCCAGTGCTTGAGCGTCTGCTCGACCATGCGGTGTGCCTCGGCGCGCTCCTCGGCCATCTTCTTCTGCATCTCGTCGTAGCTCCAGTGGCGGTCGACCTCGGGGTCGTCGAGGGGCAGGAACATGTCCTCGACGCCGCGCATGTCCGGGGTGCGGTCCTCGAGGAAGCAGCCGGTGACGAAGCCGCGGGAGGCGTCGTGGCCGGCGAAGACGTTGTAGGAGCCGCCGGGGCCGTAGATGCGCGGGTTCGCGGAGACGTCGAAGATGGTGTGGTTGATGGCGAGGTAGATGGGCAGCTCGGGGTCGGAGCCGTTGTAGGCGAGGAGTTGCTCGGGTGTGAGCTCGATAGGGCCGTTCTGGGGACGGGAGTTGCGTTAGTGGTTTGCCGCTTATTGTAGAAATGGCAACAGGGAGAAGGCAGAGGATGACTCACGAGCTTGGACTTCCAGTAGTCCACCTTCAGATACCACGGCTTGTTCTTGAAGCCCCAGAAGAAGCTCTCGCCGTTGCTGATGAGGTAGCTCAGGGCGCAGGAGGCGAGGGCCAGGAAGCTGATGACGCGCAGGATGTCGAGCCACGGGCTGTACTCCTCCGCGCCATCGTCGGCCTTCTTGGACTTCTTCTTCTTCTTCGACGGGGCGGCGGCGGCGGCACCCCTCGAGTTCTCGGCCGGGGTGCCCGCGAAGAGGTTGTCGTCGTCCTCCTCAGCGGCCGCTTGCGGCTTGCGCTGCCGTACCTTGTCGTCGGCCATTGTGTGTGCAGTGTGTGTATGTGACTGAGGTGCACGTCGGGACACGTGGTTGTGTTGAAGAAGCAAAGATGGGATTCGGAGAGCGCTTCCAATGGGGGGGTCTCGCGACCTTTACGGAAATATATTTTGGAGCTGTCCTGCGCTAAAGATAGGTCACATCACCCATCAATCGCTACCCCCTGAACTACATAGAGATGTGGCCTGACGGAAGCTGCGGACACTGCATATTTCGAGCAATTGGGGGCCAAGGAGCACGAATTGGGTACGCGGACGGAGGGACGGACTCTACGCTGGTTTGCAAACCGGGCTGCTGTTACTGGTTGATTGGGGCAAGCTGTTCAAATATCGACGTTGATGCCGAGAGCGAGCGAGGATGGCTGCACCGCGGGCGTGGGGACGGCGGACATGGGCCCCAAAAAGTGACTTTTAGACGGCGTGTGATAGGCCGTGGCGGATCCAAGCCATCCGAAGAGACGGGCCTTTGGTGCTTTTGGGGGACTCCTTGGAGATGGGAGTCACGAATATAGTACTCAAGTCCCCTATTGCTGCTGTCGAGGGCCTCCGGATGTCGTGAGTTAGGTAAGCTTCGAGAAGCTCTGGGCCTGGTCTCACCTCGCCAATATTCCACGACCAACACAAACAATTGCATAAGGAGCCCGACTTGTACAACATACCTATGCAAATGCAACAGACCTTGAGTCTTTGAGACATTGCACCGGAAGACAGGGCCTCGATGGGGATTACCCAAAAAGAAATGGACTTCATTTACCACAATGCCCAATCGGCATCGGCTTGCATCATCTCGTGTGCTCCCAATTCTGCGGATTTCAAGCTCAATTTCTCTAGCTGCATGCCTCTTAGCGGGGCAATCGCTGTGTGGGGTCTGCGTCTATTGAGCTTACCACATTAAGCAGCTCACCAACGCAACACTGCAATTTTTTATCCGGGGCTGCACTCAGTGACACTGAAAAAGGGCCCAACGGTGGGGCTTGCTTAGGTCATTGTTCCTCACGCCCAATCCCTTTCCGGGAATGAAGCCCATCTCGCCCATTTCGCTACGGCGTCGAACCTGCTTGGGGCCACCCACTCACACTCCAATCCGCCGCGTCTCCCAGTCAACCCGCCTGCAGCGTCGCTGTAAACACCCGCAACGGCCTTGCTCCCACCCGCAACCGCCATCCTGGGTCGATAAGATCCCTTGAGTGCTACTTTTCTGCTTTTGCCTGGCCTGACCTGCCTTAGATGATACCACCTTCATTAAGCACCTCTCCCAGCTTACCTTACTTCGCTCGACGCCATCACCGTCATCATCGCACTTTTGCGACGACTGTGTGACTCTGCCCCTCGCGCCCTGAAACCGCCCCAGGACCAGACTAAAAAAAAAGAAAAGGCTTACCTAGCAATTTTCCAAAATCACTCAACCCGCCTTCATCCCGCATGATAGGGGATTTACTCTGGTAGACACCCAGCACGCACCTTTTCCAACATCGCTCCGTCGACACATACACGCATACACAAAATACAATACACACACAAGATGGCCGACATCCCCGACGCCCCGGCGTCGCCATCACCGAGCCTCCCGCTCAACCCCATCACACCAGATCGCGCCAACCAGAAGCGCGATGCCCGCAACCTCTTCCCCTCGCCGCGCGGCAGCGAAGGCCGCGAAAGCTCCGTCCACGAAAAGATTTCCCAGTTCAACTCCCTCGCCAACCAGACCAAGACCCTCGAGCGCAAGACCGCCGACGCCGCCCTTAAGCGCGCCATGCTCGGCCGCGAGGAGGCCGAGGGCGAGGCTCGCCGCTACAAGGACGAGTGCAAGGTCCTGCGCGTCCAGCTCGAGAAGGGCAAGGAGAGGGAACAGCGCGTCAGCGAGAGGCTAGAGACCGTCATGGTGAGAAACCCCGCCCGGCGATTCCGAGGTTTGGCAGCCCCCGTTTTCTAACATTGGTGAATAGGAGCAATACGGCCGCGCAAAGGAGACGTATGCACACACAAAAGCCGCCTGGGAAAAGGAGATCAAGCTGGCCCGCAAAAAGACGTTTAAGAACGAGTCGCAAATCATCAAACTACAGGAAGAGCTCAAGGCCGCCCGCGAAGGGTGGAGGGCGGCTTCCGACAACATCGACGCCGAGAAGCTGCGCTCCAAGGCGAGAGAAGAAGAAGCCTTCCAGGCCCGCTACCAAATGGTCAGCATGGAGGAGCAGCTGACAGAGGCCCTTGAGAAAATCAAGCTGCTCGAGCAGGAGCGTGATGCCTTCAAGACGCTTGCCAAGGAGGAGGAAGTAGCCCGCATCGCCGCAGAGGGCCGCATCCCGCTGCCCAAGAACGACACCGCGCAAGACGAGTTCTCGTCGCCCAAGAAGAGGCCGCGCTTCTCGCTCTCGACGGTCGACATTGTCTCGTCCGCCGCCACCGAGGAGGAGATTGAGCAGCTGAGCCTAGAGCTTTCCTGGGAGCGCCAGCGTGCGGACCGCGCGTATGAGATGGTTGATTTCATGCAGGCCGAGTGCGAGAACCGCTGCTGCTCTTATGCCAAGGCACGCAAGAGGCACAGCATGGCATCCCCCAGACAGAGTCTGGCCTCCAACAGACCGAGCATTCTGTCGCCGCGCAGGAGGCTGATGGCCCCTGCTGAGATCGCTGACGCCAGCGACCTGGTTATCCTCCGCGATTCACGAGAGTCGCTGTCGGACCGCAAGCCATCTCTGAAATCCTCTCAGCTGTCATCCCCCGCCTCGGACGACGTGCCGAAGAAGCCCGAGAGCTTGAAGAGATCAAGAGAAGAGAGGAGAAGCACCATCTTCTGCCCTCGCGAGGGCATCTTCCGCACTGTTTCTCAGGAAGAAGCAGAGGAGGTAGAGGCTCGCAGGGAGAAGGAGGAGCCGCAGCACGAAGACAGTGAGGCTTCCCCCAACGAGCCGCCCACACCTGTTGACGCCCCTTTAAGATTCTCCCGCACGCCATCTCTCGACCCCCCCGCCTTCGCGGTCCTCGCGCAAGAGCGCATGTCTCTAGCCTCTCTCCTGAACGCTCCCCACGGCGGCGCCGACGGTGAGGTCCACACGGCTCCTCTCCCGTCCATCCCCACCATGCCCGACACCCCGGCGCGCCCCGAATCCCACACCTCACGCAGCCCGTCCCCGACGCCCGACAATACCGTCCGCCCACACACCGCCGCCGCCTTCTACACCAAGACCACAACCACCAGCGTGCCCCTCCGCGACGACAAGCCCCGCCCCGTGCCGCGCTACGAGCGCGCCCGCACGCCCTCGGGCGAGTCGCACATGTCCTTCGACGTCAACAACCCGGCCATGACGCCCACCATGACCCGCGAGGAGGCCCTCGCCCGCATCCGCGAGCGCCGCGGCCGCGCCAAGTCCATTGCGCAGGGCACCGCCACGCCGCGCAAGAAGATGATCGAGGGCGCCGGGGAGCGGCGAGACGTTAGCGCCCCCGCCGGCCAGGCGGTCCCCAAGGCCAAGGCATAGAGTCCCTCGGCGCCTTTCACGGACCCGCGCGGTGGTAGCAGCAGCAACTCGCAACGGGGGCTTAGTACGACGACGCCGACGCGGATCGACGTCGCTCCTGCTGATACATCCCCCAACGGGGTCGACGACCAGCGGCCCAGTCCCTTCCAGAGTGCAGCCGAGATGAAGACCCGGATTTGGAGGATTACACGGGACTCGCTGGGCTGGTCTGCCGGTACATGAAAACATCACACACACACACATCACACAAATGACAGACACACACGCACACGCACACAACACACACGCATGACATGACGGCGTTTTTCCGGTGGGAACGGGGCGGACCCAATGGGAAAGATACCAAAACAGTGGGAAAGGATTTTTTGTCTTGTTTTCCACGGCATGGGGCGTTTCTTTCTGCGTGCGAATACCTGGTTTCTGGATAATTATGTTCGCGTTTCTTCTTCACCCTCATAACGGCCGGTCCTCCTTTCTTCATTTGCATTGTCGCGGCGTTTTCGGAAAGGCAAAGGAAGGGCTAATCATGAGGAGTTGAGGATTATTGTCTGTTATTACCTTTACACCCCTTTTTAGTATACGTATGATACGGGCTTTCTGTTGTTTTTGTACGATTAAAAGTGTTGTTTGGTTTTTTTTGCCCCGTTTGATGAGTGGGAAGGGGTGGATAGTATATTTCTCGTTTCGACGCGGTAATTCAACCTTGCTTTTTATACTGTTTAAACTAACTGGCCGTTTTCGCATGCTTGCTTGTGCTCTGTTGAAGGTATGAAAGGTGCAAGAGTAGGTTTAGTATTCTCTCGCGAGGATTTGATATGTGTTCGAAATGAAAGCGTGACCGGCTGGCTGGTCGTCATGTCGACTTCGTGGACACATGTCTTATGGCAAGAAGTACTCGCTCGACGCCTTGCTGCTGCCGCTGCTGCTGCTGCCCATCTTCTCGTGAACCGAGGCCAAAGCCATGCTGGGTTTCTTCTCAGAAGCAGCGATTGCGTAGGGGCCGCTCGAAATGGCGAGTCCAAGTCGTCGGTCTGCAAGTATCCATGATAGGAAAGGGGGGCTCGCCGATGTTAGCACCCGCCTTGGACTTCGGCCGTAGAACTCAGGATGACAGAAACATGGGGCATCTCACGGCACATGTTAGGTGTGGGTTAGAGCCAAAGCTGATGTGTATTATCCATACAAACAGCCGTTTGAATTACCAGATTTATATGAGTGCCAGAAAAGCCCGAGAAGTGTAAAAGCCTTACTTTTGTCGCGGATGTTTCCCTAATACAGTCCCGACTTCCTTCCTTCCGTGGTATATGTAAAACATATTGTATCATAACGTCGTTCAGCATAAGTGACTTGTCATCTTTCTCCCTCGCCTCCACTTCCTAGATCTTAGACAACCTCTCGACTTGTCACACTGATATATATAAAGATTTGAGACGCAATTCTTCAGCAAATTAATCACCCGTTTAGGAATCCCCTGGCCGAATTGCGCGCGCTCTCGGAGCTGTAGGCGTCGAGCTTGACGGCCACGAGCACGCACTCAACGCCGCTCTTGCCGTTGCGCGTGCCCTGGATCTTGAGCCGCCACTGGCCCGTTCTGACGACCCACTCCTCGGCCGCCAGCGCAGCGTGGCTGCCGCCGGCGGCGTAGCCAGACGAGTCGATGCGTCGGCGTTTCCGCGAGTTCGGAAGGAAGCCGGCGGCAGCGGTGGACGCCGAGGGAGACTCGTGCCCGCCGCCTTGACCGGTGCTCGAGGTCGACGAGGCCTGGTCGTCTGCGGGAGCGGGGGTGTCGAAGGTGTGCGGTTTGCCGTCGAGGGTGATCGAGGTGTCCGGGTCGATGATTACGCGGACAAGGTCTTCGCTGAGAGGCGTGTGTCCCGGGGTCGGGGGCTGGCTGCCCGCGCCGCCGGAGGCCATGAGCAGGCCCAAGGGCTGGGTGGTCGGGGGCAGGTTGAGCTTAGTCGCGACGACCTCGAACATGCGGGCGACGCGGGCGCGGGTGTCGCGGAAGAACTCTGCGCGGATAGAGTTTGGCTGGAAGTGCAGGCGGGTGCTCTCGCCGCCGATCTCGAGGACAAGCTCGGCCGCGCGGTCGTCGACGTAGGGGCGGGCGTAGTTGACCCAGCCCGCGAAGTGGTCACCCGAGGGTGAAGAGATCGCGGAGGAGGCGTCGGCGGCGACGCTGATGCCGCTCTTGAGGATGTCCTCGAGGCGCAGGACGATCTCCTCACGGCGGCGGGACTGGTTGTAGCTGATGTTGTGGGGGATGAGCTTCTGCTCGAGGCCCTTGAAGTTGAAGTATCTGCAGTCGCGGAGGAGCTCGGCGCGGTGGCTCTCGTTGCGGATGGTGACGGGGTAGCCGCGGAGGAGGTGCAGGATTTCGGCGAAGGTGTCGGCGGAGCGGTTTGCGACGGAGGGGGGTAGGATGGAGGGCGGGCGGAGCAGACCTTCACGGTCGAGGCCCGGGAAGAGGTCCTCTGGGTTCGAGAAGAAGACGGCGAAGCCGAGGGAGAAGAAGTTGGGGGAGTTGCCCGGGTCGGTAAAGATATCGCGGGGGATCTGGAACTCGCGGTGGCCGATGGAGATGAAGATTGACTCCTCGTATAGTTGTGATATCAGCTTCGGTACTGCAGGTGATGCATGTTAGCAATGCGCCGGCAAGGCCGCTCTTGGAGGGGCAGACTGTACAGCTGTAAAATTGAGCGTCGGCGAAGAGGCGCACAAAGTGCGTGCCGTCTCGCGGCTTGACATGGTAGCCCTGGAGGTGGAGGGATATGTCGGCAAAGGTCTTTGGGTCGCGGTCGATGTAGAGGGTGCGGATGGCGCTCGAGAGGTCCTCGCCGGTCTCTTTCGCCTTCTTGACCTGGCAGTAGAAGTACTGGGAGAAGTAGGAGGGAGCTGTAAGATAAGATCAGCACACGTCAGGCAAGTTGATATATACGGTGGTATCGCGGGTGGTCGCGGCACGAGGCCGGTCCTTCCGGCGGATGTCGAGGATCGGGTTCGCGTTGGCAGGGAAGGCAGGGATCGTGGACGCACCATCAGACGAAATGGAGGCGCCGGACAGCTTGAACAGCTCGGATCCTATCTGGATGGGAAAGACGCGCTCGTGAGGTAGGAGATTCGGGATCTTGGAAACGGCCTCCTCGTCGCGGGGCGGGGCAGGGCTTCTCGAGGGGCGCTGCTGCGGCTGCGGTTTGCCGTTGGCGGTGTTGGCGACCGACATGTCGGCGGCGAAGGGAGGAGGTGGAGGAGGAGGTTGACGTCGGAGGTCAGGCTGCGGCTGCGGCAGCGGCGGACGCTGGATCGTAGACTGCTGCTGCTTCTGTTGTTGCTGCTGCTGCTGATTTCGTCGCGGAGGAGGAGGCGGGGGAGGTTGGAACTGGGGCCGTTGCTGTTGCTGCTGTTGTTGCTGGGCAGGCTGCGGCGGCGGATGCGACTGCGACTGCGGTTGCGACAGGAGATCGTCCGGCTTGAAGGACCCTGGATTGCGGCAAAAGACGAAAACAGCTTTAGAGGAGTTTTCTAACAGACAAGACAACAAGCAAAAAGGTATTCAGACGCAAAGCTGGCAAGAGGCCTGCTCACCCTGCTGCACCGAGTTGTCGAACCACAGGTCAAAGACATCAGCATCCGACATGGCAATGGTTCTCTGGAAATATTTCTTCTCGATTGAGGCTGGCTGCGATACGGCAATCTACGCGAAAGGAACCGACCGCCTGCGATTCGCTCGTTCTGGGAGCTATTCCGACCGGGGTAATGATTATTGGTACCACTGACAAGACAAAAACAATTCACTGGTATTGTGTCGCATTCATACTCAGGCCTGTCAGGTAGCAAATGTTGGAATTTGGAGAAGATATGGAACCGAATAGTCCAGAGTAAAAAAAAAATAAAAGTAACCTATTCAAACGCAATGCAGTCGCCTACAAAGCGCAGAAGCGCGCAAGTAACGCGTTCAGTTGCCATTTGGGTTCTGGATTAGCATTCGGCGCCTCGGCGAAGCTTCGCTAATGATGAGCGAAAGGGCGCGGCAAGCCCAAGAGCCAATTCAATCAGGTTCCAGTCTCTGGCCAGCCACCCCTCTAAATCTAAATCTAGGCTCACCAGGCCTCGCTAGGCCCCCAGGTAGTGAACACTGAAGATACCTCGCGAAAGAAATAAGCAATGTGTTGTATCACTTCGGCAGATTCTCTATGGAACGGTACTTGCGTGTCTCGGCCATGTCTTGCTCGGCTTCCCTGCCAATGAAACAAAACGTTTTTGGGGGCCGTTATTCCCGGCGAATACGCGCTAGCCAAGGCAACCTAACCGACCTTCGTGCCTTCCTGGGTAAGTTCCTTCGGGGCTCCCGTAGCGCTAACCTCGTTCCTGCCTGGCTCCATGGTGGCAGGCAGGAAGGAAGGAACGCAGGGCAGGGCGGGTATGTACCTGCTGTAACCGTACAGACACAGAGTGGTAATTAGGTAGCTGCCTTCCTAGGCAGTACGAGGTGAGGTGGCAGTGAGTGTGCCCTGAGGTGAATGGAAGGCAAGCGCTACTCAGTACTCCGCGGGTCGCGCCTTCCTTCCACCCAACTCTATCTCACTTTACCTATCCGTTCCTGCCTTACCTGGAAGGGAAAGCCAATCGTTGCTTCCTACGCCAGATCATCCTTCTTGTCTCAACCCTCGTCCCTCGCTTCACATCTCGCCTGGACGGGACACTCGACATCATCTCGCTCGCCCCTCGCTCGACCCGTCTGCAGACTGCAAGTGATGCTGCATTTAGGTATTGTGCAACACGACAGGACATGCCCCGGCTCAGTCGCCCGGACAAGGTTGCTTCCATTGGACGATTTGACGCGGCCGCAACACTAATCATCATCCAGTGTCATTTGTCAATCATCAGTCGGCGGCGGCACTGACAACCAAGTACTTACACTTTCGCATCAAGACACGAACAAGAGCAAGACACCGGCTCCCGTCTGCCTTGACACCATGTCTCTCGCCGATGGAACGAAGAACGAACATTACCAGAACACTCCCCGGCCCGGGGTTTGCCGCTTTTACTCTCGCATGTCATGCTGTCACGAGGAATGGTGGAGAAGGCGAAGCACTCTGAAGATGCTGCCAGCCTGAGCCACGCACTTACACACACCTGTGCACCTCGGACACCTCCAGCCTCTATTGGAAGAGACCGCCTCCATCCTTCCTGCAAGGGACCGCGTCAGGCACCCGGCTCGTTCGTCAGGCCGCGGCTCACATCCTGAACCCGCCATGGAATGATGGCGAGACATGGTGAACTGACACTTGCAGAAACAACGGGCGTTGGAAAGACAAAGGCCCAAATGTCCATTCTCCCGATCCAGAATCAAGATGCTTCCCACACCCACCCAAGGTACCATCAACGGAGCCATCCATGAAGCCTGGGGAAAGCCCCGATGGAGGGAGGGAGGGTTGATCGTTTGCTTTCATGGCAATCACTTTCGACGATACCCATACTCAAACATCACCATCCAGCATCACCCTCGAGAACCGCTTTTTGAATCAGAGATTTGCTTTCCGTCCCTAAAATGCTCCCACCCCAGAGGCAAACAAGCCTTTGAGGTATGCGGTCCAGCTGGCAAGTCGTCCGTCATCCGATGTATCACTTCGCCATCCAAGTCGTCAATCCCAAGACCGTGACGACCAAAGCAGTCGCCGTCCACTCACCGTCCACCGACGCAAGCAAGGACTCCCCAAATCTCGGCAAGTCTGAGCCGAAACTGACAACCATCGTGATGCCATCAAGCTTCGCCTCAAAAAGCCTCGACGACGCGAATGCAAACCCTACTGTCATGCAAGGCCGCCCATTTCCACCGACGAACTGCTGCCCTGTCCTGGGCTCGAAGGATCGCCCCAACCTCAAAAGCCGCGTTCCAGTGTCTTACCGCCTGCGCACGCGATCTGTTCGCCAGTCTGATCAAGTTGATTAAGGTTCATCATTGCCGACATCTGCTTCTTCTTGCATCAACATGAACTCCTCGCGGGAAACACACGGAAAGGGGGATGGCTCGTCGTTCTTTGACGTCGACTGAACTTACCGACGCCGCGCCGCGCCCTTGAGGGTCTGTTGCCGCACGCCACTAACATTGACAATAACCTCTGCAATCAATCGAGCAGCCCACTTGTCGTTCAGTCCGCGTCGTTCCGTCGCACCAAGTTTGACGCCACCCACTTGTTGTACAGCAGCCGCATTTCCCACCACCACCATTCATTAACTAAGAAAAAAAACCATGTCGGCCGAGTAGCGGAGGATTCCCGCTACTTGCAGTCGACCCAGAGACGCAATGCGTTCACTCTCAAAAATGCTCATTGGCCCCAGGCAGCAATATGGAATTACCATGACCCGCACGTTGCTTTTCCAGGTAACCCGAATGTACTTCTTTACATACAATACGAACGCGATGCCGGAACCGAAGTCAAGGCACGTCCAGCCTCCCAAGGTTGTTTGAATTTCGTCCCGAGTCTCGGGGGCGTCAGTGCACCTGGTTGCGCACTCCAGACTTAGCTTCCGAGTCTCTTCCTAGCAGCACCTCCGGCAACTACAGAGTACACTAGGTGGTCGGAAACCCCCTCAAGGAGAAATGCTCGGAGCCGACGAGCGAGTTTTCCGCTGCCATATGGGGGCCCAATGGGGCCGTAACACTGAATCTGAGGGGACGGCCGTGGGTACTTTGTACCTACTTTATTACGACCTGATGTCGTGCTGGCCGGTTTCAAGGCCTTACCTCGTGCAGGGCAGGGATATGGATGCCTCATTGTTAACGGCAACCGTCCCTGAAAGTCCGCAGGCCGCTCCACTGGGAATGCTGTCTGCTGGCTTCTGGAAGAGATAACGCCGAAACGCGCCCCAGATGCCGGGACTCCTGGTCTTGGTCGAGGTCCTTGTTCCATCAATCAACTTCTCAGCATTTCATCTTGTGCCCTTGGAAGGACGGAGTACACTACCTACGGTGCCTACGGCGGTACGGTGTGGTGCCCTGTCTGGAATCGCTGGACCGTGTCTTGTAGCCATTGGCCGATTCGGTAGCGACTGGGCCACAGGGTCGAGACTCTCTACCTTTTGTTCCATTATCTGATCATCTTGGACGACAATAATTGGTGGTAGCGAGCCAGACACGCGCCGCAGAGTTCGGGAGATCTCGATTGCCAGGCCGGATCGGGCAGTTTTTCTCTCGTGTGTCTTAACAGAGCGTTGCTAATTCACGGAGCCGACCTACCTTATTTCCCACGGGTCAGTCCATAATGAAACCCATCCCCCAGATCCAGATGTCCATCCCACCAGCGGCCGCTGCGGCGGCAGGTTGAGTGGAATTCCTGGATGCGCCGCTCAGGGCCCTGGCTGCCCTAGGCTCGAGCCGACAGTCATCATGGCTCGTCATGGACACAAACAGGCGAGACCGAGATTGGCATCAAGACTTGCATGCATGCACAGCCTGTTTCGCGGGGCAAATCTGGGCCCCAAGGAAGGCAGCACGAGACTGGACGGTGCGATTGTCGAGGGAAAGGTCTTACACAATTTTCCAGCCGACAAAAAGCAGGAATGGGTGTGTATCATGGATTGATCGTCACCCAGTATGGGATGAGTGATGGAACATGCCGTCCCAAAGCGTGGAATCAGTCGCGTGTGCCCTAGGCCTTGTTCCCGCGCGACCTGCGACAGTCACACGCCCGCATGTTCTATCTCTGTCCTGCGGTCCAAGGACAGTCGACGCCCGTCGTTGTTTCTCGTTCAAGCGGAGAATTCGAGCAAGCAACTTGGAGGTGACGGGCTACGGATGTAGTGAAGTCCCAGGACCATCAAAGTTTCCCATGGCCCCCCACATGGGCACAAGCAACTGGATCCGAACGATGAATCTGTCTGGAACACGCATGTCCCGTTACAGACACGCTATGGGTGTTGAAATTGCCGACGAAGAAGAAGGGGACGATGGGTACTGGGGCCCTGGGGGTTGGGGGACGACTGGCGATCGACGACGGGCTGATGAAAGAAAAGATGGACGTGGGAAGCCCGGCTTGGCGGCGGTTGAAGGAACAGACTGAGGCGCCAGACTCTCCCACCCAGAGCCCCATCGGAAACACCACCTAGCGATAGGTAACAGCATGAGCACCGGCCAGCACCAACTACACGGGCATCACCACCGGGCGCGGGATGGCATGGCACAGGGCCTAAGCCTGAGGCGCTCGCAATGTTTCCAGGGAAGGGTTTAGCTGTAGAACGTGCGGAGCGGCGAGGCGGCGACTAGTCACCCACGTCGCGCACATTGAGTTGCTTAGGTGAGGATCATGTCACAGTCCGAGATGCGTCGCGTCAAGGTTGGACCTGTCAGTGAGATACCCTCAGACGGGGTGGAAAGTGGAGGGAAGGGGGGAGAGGAAGGGTACGGGGATGCGGTTGACTTCGGACTCGACTCCGGCATGGCCTGAAGAGTTCAGCGCAAGGTAGGCCGGAGCAGCCAGCATGTACAGCCGGCACCCACCACCACCCCCAAGGAGACCACCACCACCACCACCAGCAAGACGGCCGCACCACTAATCATTGCTGTTGGAGCACACGCACACAAGCCCCGTCAAATCATTTGGCTTTTTATTCAGCGAATGGTGGTTTGCAGCAACCGGGAACGCTGGTACGCAGGGCCACACCGCATGAAGAATTCCCAGATGCAGTAACGCGGGTGCTATTCACAGAGTGGTGGCCGCAGGTCGCCGACCTCGTGCGTCCCGCCGGCTGAAAGTTGGCACATTTGTACGAATACTGATGCGTACATGGGCGTCGCTGGCTGGCTCGTCAAGGCGTTTGACACGCCTGCCCTGCTGGACCTAACTGTCGATGGCGATCTTCAAGTGTTGGTGGGTTGTTGGTACACACTACTATCGTACAGCCATGCCGCCACGGTCCTGAACTTCTGATATCTGCTGGTATCTACAGGAACCATGCAGGGCTTGCACCGGAAAACCGAGAATCAGGACATACCTCGGACATGCACGTACGTGTTCTGACATTGCCAGGCTCATCATCATTTATCTCCGTCTGGTCTTGGTGGGATTGACTGGACATCCAGATCTCGCTGGTGGGAGATTTTCACCAGCAGGCCCATCAGCAGTATCCACCCCGTCCACTTCATCTTGGCCGTCCCGTCGACCCGTCAACCTCAACCCCCAAACCCTGAGTCCGACTCTTGCTCTTCCAAGTTCCTCACCAGGCTAGTGCAGCTCCTCCTCATCGTCGACGGGTAAATCTCAACTCACGACACAACCTTCGGACGGCGGGGACAGAACGATGCTTCGGTGGATCGGGCGTTCCAGGGAGGTTCCAGGCTGTGCGGTGCAGTCAAGACCGCTTGGTGACACCCACTGCGCCCCGGGAAGTGTGGATTCCCAGCGGTTTTCAGGGTGTCTGGATGCTTTTTTTTACCTTGACATCACGTGTATTTTTGGAGTCTCTGGCCGGGAACGCTTGGAGCCGTTCGCAAGACACGCGACGTGATTACTGGGGGTACATCCGATGTTGGTGCATTTGGCAGAGCGCCGCGAGTACCGTGATCACCAGGCCCCCGGCCGTCTAAATCCATGGCTTTTCTATGCGGTCAGGAGTCCCGTACGAGGTGCGGATATCATGGAGCCTTGGAAACATATGCTTCCATGCCTTCCATCCGCTCTTACACGACAGACCGCAAATACTGTACGACCCTTGATTTTTCGATACGATTCCCGCTTGTGCCAGATAAAAATAAAGTACGTACCGAAGCTGCCGACATGAAAAATCTGACCGATCTTGTTGGGTGGCCCTCACACTCAGTTGCTGGCACCCGTCTCCTTCATCTCAGCTTTACAGCCCAGTACCCGGTACACGCGCATATCACCAATGCTAATAGGAAAGTGTTGTGCTCGGTACCTTACGTACGTATGCGCACCGCACCACCGAGCACATACAACCAACTGGGACGACCTTTCAAAGCAAAGGAGGAGGCTTGACCTCCTGGAATTACACGCCGAGGACAACCATCACAACAGCCACAAAGCAGCAACAATACCCGCATCGTCGACTGAAGAAAGAGGTTTTCCCGATCCCCACCCGAGCGCTAAGCGAAGCTTCAAGGGATGTCGGTCGCTGACGGTCGGCTCGAGGAAAGGAAGCCTCCCGGGTTCCGACGTGCATGACATGGCTGGCTGCAAGTACACACACACACATTCAAGAGACGAAAGGACAGAACAGGACGAGACAGGCTATCCGTACCGGGGCACGTAGCGGGCGGCGGCAGAAGCAGCAGCCAGCAACAGCAAGCAGCAGCAGAACACCCTGGGATGCATGGCCGCCGCTACGCAGCAGCAAATCATACTGCAATACCTTAGCTACAAGGCAGAAGACGCTAAAACCAAGACACCTTAGTTAAGATGCAGAGGTACCTTGCTATGCAGCGACTTCCTGGCAGGCCTGGCCAGTGGCAAGGGTACCCGGTACGCCGATCCCTCATCCAGCTTCGTTCCAGGCCCCGTGGTGGCCCTGTGGTGCCCCTCAGCCGGTGTCTCTACGGTGCAGAGACTAAGACTCTGCGCCAGTAAAGGTCGACAGAGGTCGTTTGGCATCGAGGTCCGCCGGCGTTTTTCTGCTCGTTCACACCTTTTTTCTGCCCGTTCTCTGCAAATGCAGTACCAGGAGCCCACTTGCTGGGACGGAGATGCCTCTCAGCTGCATCCCGTGGTGTGTCTACAGCAGCTAGGCTATGGATTGGCTGTACGGATATGTAGGCCGCAGATACGGTAATTATATACCTACGTGGCCTGTACCTGGCAGCATCGATCGTGCCTTTGCTTCATCTTCATCAGACCTTCATCAGACAGGCAGCAGCGTGCCGACTTCGTCTCGACAAGACGCAAGTAATCCGCTGTCAGCCGGCCTGCCGTTCCAGCATAAACGACAGACAGCAGACGACAGGCTTCAGAAGAGGAGGAGGAGGGGTTTGGTCTTACGGATACAAGAATCGTTCTTTGAAGGAGGATATCAGTACCCTACCTACCTCACCCCGGCATAGACCAGGTTTCTACGTACCCTCCCTCTCACCTCCAATCTGAAGTGGCCTGGAACAACCGCCGAGAAGGGGGGTGGATCACTAAATCATCACTAACCACACCACCTCGACCTTCTTTTCCCTGGGCCTACCTTACCTCAACCTTCCAAACTTCCCGTCCCGTCCACTGCGAACCAGCCCAGCCCAGGCCAGGCCTGACCAGGGCACCGTGTCCCTGCACATTCGACACTTTTCTCCATCTCTCCTCGGCCATCCTGAGCATATCACGCCGCTCTCGAGACTCAACCCCGGCTCCCGACCTTTGTGTGTGAGAGAGAAAGCAGAGTGACAGCGAGAGAGAGAGAGAGAGAGAGAGAGAGAGAGAGAGAGCCCGACAGACAAAGAGAGAGAGCAAGATCAAGACCAACAAAACAAAGCCCCA